>CM076570.1:335224652-335333186 GCA_034641835.2 Pinus albicaulis | reverse complement strand
AACCCCTAAGCCCCCTTAACCACTAACTCATTATTCGCCTAACCCCTAACTGCGCCTAAATCCCCTGACCCCTAAGCCCCTAATCCATAATCCCTTAACCACTAACTCATTATTCCCCTAACCCCTAAATGCACCTAAATCCCCTAACCCATAACCCCCCAATCCCTAACCCCTTAACCACTATCTCATTATTCCCCTAACCCCAATCCCTAATCCCTTGTTGGCAAGGTGGAATACCATGAGAAAAACCATGGGTTGCAAAAACCTCCCCTAAATTTAATATTTTATCTCAATTTTATTTTAATAATTAATTAATTAATTAATTTCTTTAAAAGAACTTTTGGATAAATCACATAATTTTTTTAAGGTCGGATGCCTTTCAAACCACTCATTGTATGGTTCATCATAAATGTTTTTAAAATAAATTTATTAGAATGAAATTGAATTGATTTTTGAAGCTTCTTTTTAAATCAATTGTTGACATTACAAGGAGCCTTTCAAACCACTCATTGTATGGTTCATCATCAATGTTTTTAAAATAAATTTATTAGAATGAAATTGAATTGATTTTTGAAGTTTTTTTTTTAAATCAATTGTTGACATTACAAAGAATCATGAGTGCGCTCAACATCCATCCAAACAACAATGGTATGATATTAAAAATGATACTTGGAAAGCATAATATTAAAAATGAAGTTTGAGAAAATGGAGGGTATGGTATTAAAAATGATATTTGAAAAGCATAATATTAAAAATTATGTTTGGAAAAATGGAGGGAGGGAATATTATTTTTTCGTTTAAATTTTAAACATAAAATTAAAATAACATTTCTCCTGCCCACATTAGGCCTTTTGTTTTCGGTCTTGCTCTTGTAACTACCTTAGTGCAATTCCTTCAGGGTGCGTTTAAATCTCCTCCCACTGAAATCGCATCTTGGCACAATTTCCCATTCCCTAGTCTTGCAGCCACATTCACAGCCCTGTGTGTAAAAGCTCTTGCCACTGGTTACTCTCGTTTGATAAATCAAAACAAACAGAGTGATGAGAGTAAAGAGCTAGCAGTTAATGGCACAGGATTCGCAAGGTCGCCCCATAGACGAAGATAGCAGGACTGGCCATGGGTAATTTCTCAGGTAAAATCTATGAATTTTATTATAATACATAGCATTTCCATCCTCACGTATCTCTATATCACATTTGAATAAAACATAAAAGTCAAAGTCTGTGTCTGGTTTTTTAACATTGGGTCTGTAACCCTTTTCAAAATCCTTTGGGAGAATAGCATAGCAGTTTTTCCGCACTGCATGCATACCAACTTCTTGACAAATTACAGTTATCTTTGCAGCACTAATTTTATCAGGCCGAGATACATAGTCTTCGAGGTCTACCTCGTCACTGAAGTTCATTTTCGCTATACAAACCTGGAAAGCAAGACGTTTCTACCTCCTATCAGGCAGAGGAAACTCGATTTTCCTATCAAGTATTCCAGGACGCAGAAGTGCGGGATCCAGTGTATCTGCTCTATTGGTTGCCATAATCACCTTCACATTCACAGTCTGATCAAAACCATCCATCTGATTTAAGAGCTCCATCAAGATCCTCTGAACTTCCCTATCAGCTCCAGTTTGAGCATCAAACTGTGCTATTGCCATTGCATCCACCTCATCAATGAATATTATTGTAGGTGCATTCTCTTTAGCAAGACGAAAGACATCACGAACCATCCTTGGCCCCTCTCCAAAATACTTCTGAAAAATCTCAGAGCCAACGACCCAAATGAAAGCAGTCGTAGTGTGGTTTGCGACGGCCTTGGCAAGCATGGTCTTCCCCGTATATGGAGGGCCATAAAGAAGAACACCATGGGGAGGTTCTATCCCGATCTTCTTGTAAAGCTTGTGGTGTGTGAGTGGAAGCTCCACGGCTTCTCGAATCTCTTGTTTCTGTATTTCACAGCTCCCAATATCATTGTAGGTTACGTCAGGTTTCTCAGACTGGGAGAGCAGCGAGATAGAGGAGTCTGCCTCAGGTGGGAGGACGTCCACCAGGACGTTCGAATGTCGATGGAGGGCTACCGAGGCAGAGGGCTTCAGGAGCTCCCTATTGATTGTGCTCAAAATCCTCACATAGTAGTTCGATCCCATCGTTGAACCCACTATTCCGTTGTTTTGGTCAACCATCTCCATGAACTACCCAATCACCAGAGGCACTGACTGGATCCTCTTCACCTCCTCCTGGGCTCTCAACAGTTCTCTCTTTAGATTTTTTTTCTTGTCCTTCACGTATTCTTCTTGAATGTCGATGAACTCTATCTAAACTCTATCTGTCTCTCTAGCGATTTCAATCTGCTATACAGATCTTCTTCGTCCATGTCGGAATGGGAATGGGGTGGGGAGGAGGAATACTCATCTCTATATTGCCCGTTGGACCCTCGGCCAACAACTTCGGATTTAGCACCACGACCGATGCAGCCATTGTCGCCTTACCTTGCCTTTCCCTTGCAAAAACTAGAACAGAGCTAAGGCTTTCTTCACCGAAAGGAAATTGTGTTAGATAAAATCTAATACATTAATGGATCATATGCTTGAGAAATAAGATTTAATTTTTTTATTGTCTAAGAGTTAGGAATCTCTTGATGTTGAGGTTTGTTTTGATATATCATAATTTATGAATCAGGTGTTGGAATTCGAATTAGGTGCCTGTTATAAAAGTTGATGTAGATCTGAAGCCTGGAAGGGAGGAAGTTGCTCGTCTGAGAAATAGGCTATGGTTTTTCTGTTGCATGAAACTGGTTTTCCCAAATGTAAGTTTACGTGTCCCTCTTCTGTAATGTTATCTCGTTTTCTTCTTATGTGTGTTGTTATTCATTGTTTTGTTGGTTATTGTTGCCTTGTTTTTTTTCCAATTAGGATAAATCATTGTTACCTGGTTATATCCCCTTGTTTTTTTCCCGAGATCCAAGCCACTCTTGTTCACCAGGATCCTTGATCTGTCTCGCTCACCAGGATCCTTATTACTTGGCTTCTGCTCATGGTGAAATGTTAGTCAGCTCTGGATCACTCACTGCGCTCATATCTCGCTGCCTCCAGCGATAAGCGTGTGCCGCAACTCTCCGCTCTCACTGCACTCATATTTTGCTGCCTCCCGCTGTGAACGTGTGCCGCAGCCCACACGAGTCGTTGATCCACATTGTACTTTTGACTAATCAATGCTCATTAAATTGTACTTTGTCAATTTTGGATTTTTGGCCATGTTATTAGAACCCCATTTTCTAGGTTCCTAGTGTATTCAATGTTCTTTATCCATGTTGTGTTCACTCTTTCAAATGCAAGTGCAACCCACACCTAATCCAATATACCATCATTTTGACATGAGTAGTTGATCCACATGGTAATTTTGACTAATCAATACTCATGAAATTGTGCTTTGTCAATTTTGGATATTTGGCGATGTTATTAGAACCCCATTGTCGAGGTTCTTAGTGTGCTTGATGTTCAAGGTGATCAAAGGTTATAGAGATTTTTCCACTTTTATTGGTATGTAGAAGTAATTGATTGATTTCTAGTAATAAAATTTTGTTCCAATTATATATTGTGCGAGCTTTTAAAAGCCAAAAAAAATCTCTATCACTTTTCGGATAATATCATTGGATTGTTTACATATATAATCACAAAATATAGCAATAAGTGAGACAAAAAACTAGATATGGAAGGCAACAACCCCCACAAATACTCTTGGTTTTCTAGCACTTGTGGAATAAGTTGGAGAGCCTCTTTGGAGAACTTGTCTGCTAGGGTATTGAGTTCATGGTATATATGGCCACAAGAGAACCAATCCAACTTGTTGTAGACTTGTTTGATACCTTACAAAATGTGAGCCAAATGAGGGGCCACTATGCTGACTTTGTCGCAGACTCAATCCATAACAAGTTTTGAATCCCCCAAAACATTTAGTTTTTTGACATCTTTTTGGTTGACCATATTAACAAGAGCCTAGAGAGTTGAAAATTCAAATCTCATGTTTGTGCCCATACTTGGAGCATATTTGATATGCAAAAAATGAGAAAGTTTTTCATATTTCTTTCCACAATGATTTTATTTCATTGCTTTGATCTTTGATGTTGTGTCATAAATTAAAGATTCCATTCCTCCATTAGTAGGACTGCCTACATACAAACCTCCACTTTCAAGTTCTGTTTCTTTAAGTGGTTCACACCCAATGAATTTCTACTCATTGATGCTAGCTGGGTCATATGGTAACATTTCATCTACTTTTCATCAACCTTTAAAGACAAAAACAACATATCAAATGATTCACACCCATTAACAAGAAAAAACAAACTGGCTACAATCCATTCTACTGAGATGCTAGATATATTGAAACCATTCCCACAGGCTTCAGAAACCACTTTGGCTCCAGTTCAAGTTATGGATGGAAAGACAAACTCCTTGCCATAATCTCTTGTCAATCAATCAAGTTCTCTTGAAGTTGCATTTGTCAACAACGAAGATAATTGTAGTTTACAGTTTTCCATCAGTCCTCCATCTGAAGTATTGACTATAGATAAAGCAGATGGAGTTAAATTGTCACCAGTGAACATGCCTACTGTGGCAACATGTGATCTCAGTGATGGTACGGTTTCAAATTGTTCTGTAGTTTCTGCACTTGAGTCTGGATTAGATCATCATACTAGTGAAAAGAAGAAAAACCTATCTAAAAAACAAGCAGGTCTTTCAATAAATGAATGTTCAAATAAGATGACAAAATCTGAGCACAAGCCTAAAAAGCAGCAAATGCAACAACATGTGTCATTGGTAGGGAGCTCTTCAAATATGGAAAGGGAGTCAAAAGGAGAGGTGGTTGCAGAGGATTCTAAACTTAGTGGTTCTCACAGGTAGGTGGAGGAGTTACTTTTGAGTTAGACTTCATCATCTACCTCAACAACTCCTTTAATGACAGCCTTACAGAAGACAGTTAAAGTTGTTGATGGAGGGGCTAATTTTGACCTAGCCATAGAAACAGTTCTGCATTCTTCACTGCCAGAGCCTGATTCTGCAGCCCATATTTGTGGTTCGTTTAGCAATCCCACAAAATGTGAAAATATACTATTGCCAAAGAAGTCATCGGGAAACATGGTTAATGTTGTGGACACTCCCTCATTAAGGATATCATGAGATTCATCATCTGTAGATGAGATCACCGAAACAGATATTTCCAGGGGAACCTTGGAACCTTTACAAGATTCAGAATATGTGATTGAATTTATCATTGCTGATATGTCTTCATCTTTGGGAAGCTCTAGTGAGGGATATGAAGGAAAAACAGAAACTTCTGGGCTAGTTATAGAGTTTTCTACAAAGGATGCTGGAAGATATCAATCTACAGAGCTATCAAAGGTTTTTTTTTATCAATTTTGTTTTGGAAGCTAGGTTCTCCTATTTAATTGAAGATTGAGTATGAGATTCCATATTATGTCAAAACATTACTGTGCCTATGAAGATTATACATGCCTATTAAGATATGCAGCTCAGAAAGTATTGTAGTAATTTAAATCCAGCAAAAGAGTTGTAATTTAAAGGCAGCATTTGACCAAGTAATGGATATCTAAGAGCTTACTACCCATTTATTTCTCTCAGCATCGTATGTTTCTCCACTGTTTGGATAGGCAATTATAGGCTTCTTAATGACCTGTATCGAAATAGATTAAACAAGAATGACATCGTTAAAATTGATCATCCAAGGTTAAAATTTCAACATAACAATCATTAAGATGCAAACAATGTTGATCTGAAATGCATGGACCTGCAACATATACAGTCGGGATGTATGAAGAATATTTTACGTTGACACATCAAGCAGAAGTTTGTAGTGTAGTGTGTATCTAATGTTCTTCCATCATGTTATAGTTCTCAGATCAAATATTCATATTATTTCATACATACATCTAGAGTTGAAACTGAAAGTGTAGCATCTCTAATGTCTGGTAGAATGAGAGACAATATATACAAATAGTTTTATTGATGTCCATCAAATTACCACAAAAGTAGGTCAATGGAACTGCTAGTTACAAGAGTAATTGATAAATTTTTCATTATACTTTATTCCAACCATCTTCAATGGACAAGAAGTAATTGTTATTATGCCTAAGAAGTAACTGTTATGCCTAAAAAGCTAGAACCCATCCACACATCACAACCAGATTCTACCCAAGGATGCCATCATAGACGTACGATTTTTCATAAAACTCCAATGAGTAGCCTCGTCAATATTACATACATCTCTATTTTCCTTCTAGCCACATTAGCAAAGACCCACATTTATCGAGGGAGACAATTCTTGCCATACAATTCGTACTCCTAACAGCTACTTACTAAGGCAATTTTCCTAACATGCAATCATATAGCTCAAACATGATATGTCTTCAATGTTTGAACTTTACCTTTCAAAGAAATACATAACAATGACTATTTACTGATTCCTAAAACTAATTCAGAACTAGAAACTGGCCAACCAAATAGAGGAGGAGGACATTCAATAGCCTATCTCCAAATTACAACTTGGAATCTAAAATCTTCTCATGATCCTATGCACTTCTCAATCTCATCACAAGTTGCCATGATCTTTACTTTCCCCTGGGAAAGCCCAACAAATTAAAATTAGAGTGCATCAAGGAGATCCGACCTAATAATCTTTAAATCTTGTGATTAAGTTAGGCCTTCAAAGCACTATAGCTTAGTGGAAAGACTAGAGATGGAATGGGACTAAGGCCTCTGAAAAATATAATTTTGCAGATGGATACAAATGGGAGTGTTAGAAAAGTTGTTTTAAATGGTCGTCTAAATAAGCTCTGGAGGCTTAAATATGGGTAGAACTGAAACAGCTGCCTATTTCAACTTTAAAGTGTGGAAGCCAAATAAGGCCTTTTTTCCTAGTCCTTGATCCTTGGGGATCTGCATATAGCCCAAAGATTAGTTCATTTTGGGTTGCCCAATCCAAATGCTCCATCTGTGGTAAAAATGAAAATCCAAAACATTTGTTCCAGTATTGTGACTTTTCTCAATCTACCTGGGGGTGGGTGTCTGCTTTTTAGCAAGTTCCTCCTTGTTATTGTTTCCTTGAAAGTTATCGTGTTAGGGAGAAATCTTTGTTGGGCCATCAAGTTCAAGGTAGCATAGCAACTTAGTAAGAATGAAATCCTCCAAATATGTGCCCGATCTTAAGAGTACAAAATTGTCGAAGTTTAATCTTGCAGAGGATTGAAGTTGCAATGCGCTTATTTTTTATCAGATTACCATGACCCTCATTACTGGTAAGGATGCAACACATTTTGCTTCCCGATCATTGTAATTCACCCATTTACCCTCCACTCTGCATTCCTGTGTGACAAATTGTCCCAAGGAACAAGAACAACGTTTCCTCCCTTACCACATGATTGATTGAAATTTCTGGCGAAATAGTGTACCCACATTTGCTTTCAGATTTTGCCAATCTTTGTAATATATTCAATGTCACTCTCATTCTGCATTCATATAGAGTGACAAATCTACCAGCCAAGAAGCACACTGCAGAGCACTCCCTCCTTTATTACATTTTCATTAGCAGAAATGGTCGGTCCCCATTAGCTTTTAGCTACTCCCATGGGTTCCATAATATTGTTTTGTTAGATCGTCTACAATTAAGATCAATTTATTTGCAAAATTATAATATTTTATCCAAGATCTCTTCTATAAATTTGGATTGTCTTCGAGAGATTCAATTTGATGGGATATGGTTGTTATATCCGTTTTTCAATTCATGCTAACCAGATTTGCACTCCTACAATCCCTTAAAATTGTTTTACTTATCAAAACTGCATGTAAGAATGCTAAATCTACAAACACATGGATAACTCAGAACATTGAACACCAAGCTAAGAATTCAGCAATCAATCACATTGTCTATTATCTACAAAACATAAAAATTACATAGCAACTCACGTGCCAAAATCATATATATATATATATCTATATATATATATATATATATAGGCATAGTCTAACTAATAAACGAAATAGACTTTTTCACTGGAATCGGGTAAAACAATTTCAAGAAAGAATGTGATTTTTTTTAGTTTAGAATGCATTTTTTTATGCATAAATGGATTCAACACCCTGATAAATCCCTTGGGGCACTCCAAATCTGCAAATTAAACAACTTAAACTCAAGTTTTCAAAAATCTTGACTGGATTTTGATTAAAATTAACCAGAAACATGCGTGAAAAAGAGTCATTTCATCTATAAATTAGACTACGCCTATATATGTATATATGGTCTTCCCCTATCTCTCCTTTCTAGAATAAGAGAGTATAGGGTTTACATGCATGTAGAGTGCCCAAGTAAGACGCCTAGTTTGATTGTATCAAACCCAAACCCTCCCTAGAAAAGTGCACCCAGCTTGCATGGGAAACTTGCATAGATTAGTATGCCTACTGGAGAAGAGTAGATGCAAGTATGTAAGATTCTTCTTCTATCCTTGGAAATAGTGACCTATCTAATTCTGGAAATAATCCCTAACCCATGTGCTGTTCTAAATCTGGAAAGGCTTCTAATTCCTGCATTTTAGCTAAATCTGGAAAAGCTAAACTAAAATAAGAAAAGCAATTTTCTAATTCTGGAAATTGCCCAAGGCTAGTACATGCATGGTGTAGGCATGCATGCACCCACTATCACTATCTACATACTCATCTGCTATAGATCCTCGATACTGGAGCACCCTCAACCAATGTGCCTCCCTACTGCGCAAAGGAATAGAGATACTACTGCTACAAAATCTGCTTATCATGTTGTGCCACAACACTCTCATCACTTCTGTACCTCTTCCACTGTCATGACTCTACGGATCCGCTGAAGCACTCGATGCTGAAGCAGAATCAACTTCAGAGACAAGGTAAAGTAAGGCCAATAAGGGGGATATGCTCTCTGCAAGATGTACAGTATTTGGCCTTTACCCTATGTTCTGCTTTTAAAAGTTCCTTTTTCATGCATAAATGATGTAAATTTTCTCATTCCTCAACAGTCCCCCAAAGTGGCTAAAAAAAGGACATCTGTTCCATTTACGTATTCAAGATAAGTGACCTTTTGGCCACCAACACTAGGCCATTTTTCAAGCTCTTGGTCATTAACAATAAATGGCCAACTTTGAGAACTCAGAAAACAAAACATCAATAAAAATATGATCAGCCTACAGTTACAACTTACACTATAGAGCCTAAAAAGGAAAGATAAAATGTTTTTTCACAAGGCCGAAAACATGAATTCAATAGAACAATAATATATCCTTAATAGATTTATGAAACTTCTCGAGGTTCTTTAGCAGCAAAACCAATTCAGGATCACAAGTAGAGAATGTCCTCTTTATACATGTTTTGTATTTCATGATGTTGACTTCTGTAGATCGGGCAGGTAATTCTGCATAGGCCTTGTGTCCAAGCATGCAGAAGTCGCCCACAAAACTTTGGAAAATGAAAGTAATTTAGTATTTTAGTGATTTTTTTTAATCTTAGTCATTGATTTCAAGTGAGGCAAGATATAATCTCGGTCGTTAATCACTCTGAGACTAGGGTTACGATTAGGGATTTAGCTCAATGTAAAGTTACAAAAGCAATGATGAAGAGAGGGAGAAGAGACACCCTTCAGCGGCATTAGCCTCCAGAGGAGTGTGATACTCCATATTGTTGGGTTCGAAGAAGCATAGGAGGGAGCCTAGAGAACCAGATCTGCCAACGAGATCGAGCACCGATCTAGGGCAAATCTACTGGATCAGATCCAAGGCATTTGTATTTTTGTATTTTCTGAGTTGGGCAATTTTCCTAGGATGGGAGCCCAAGTAAGTTCTGAGATATTTTAATGAAAAACTGTGATTGGGAAAAAATCCGTTGTGTCCTTGTGATTGAGATCGGTATATTTGTCGGTATATTTGTTTCCGCTAAATTTTATTGTGTTAGGAACCTAGCAGTGCATTTAAATAAGTAGATCAATTTTCTGCTAGGAATTTAAGTGTCGGGTGCTAGGTTTGCAGGAAATCTAAGACATGATTCATCAGTTTTTTGTTTTTTGTTGTGTAGTTAAATATGGAATCATAGTTGCAAGATCCTTGGGAGAACATGAAAAAATGTACAGCTTACAACTGACAACTAATTTCATCTAAAAATTGTTTCCTTGACAAATTTTGGATTTGATGTTAAACATTGATATCATCATTCTAAGAAACAAAGAAAATGAAGGGACCCAGTTTAGTCAATCAGAGGGAAAAAATGCTACTTCTAAATGAAAAGGATCAATCCATGAATAAAACGAGGTGGGGTACAATCAATGCCAACAACAACCACGTTTGGACATGAATCAGCTAAGGTAGCACATTCTGTGAAGGAGTCTCCACCTACTACATTCACACCATCTTTGGAGTTGAAGGAAAACCAAGCTGGTATTTGGATATTATTTTCTTCAAGCAATTCAATGTAAGCCTGAAAAGAAGAAAAGATAATTTTATTACTAAAAATGACATATGAATCCAAAATTATTGACACTAGAAGACATAAAACTTTGGAGTTGAAGGAAAACCAAGCTGGTATTTGGATAATATTTTCTTCAAACAATTCAATGTAAGCTTGAATCGAAAAAAAAATAATTTTATTACTCAAAATAACATATGAATCCAAAATTATTGATGCTAGAAGCCAGAAAATTAGAACTTTTCTTGCCTTCATATGTTCTAAATCCTATATAATATTTAATACAAATTTTGAAAAGAGAATGTTCTTATGCATAGTTCTTTAAAACATCGTGAAAGCCTATTATAACTGAGTTTTCAAACTAACAATGAAGACAACCATTACTCAGTTTTCAAACTAACAGTGAAGACAACCATGTCTGGCTGCTGTCCGCAAATGCATAGTTGCATGAAACCAATTTCCAGTATAAATATATTCATCCACTTTAATATTCTCCTAATTTCAAATAAATATTAAACAAAGGACAACGAGCAGAAGCTTGTAACCAAAAGTTCAAGAAACAAAAATAATTGCAGTGGAAATTGAAAAAATACACTAGCTAACAAGTAGCAGCTAAATGAGAATCTATAAGAAATAATCATTTCCATTAGATAAGAATATCCACAAACATGTTACAAGGCATAAATCATTTTATATAAAAAACGTAAACTTATATTGTGTTGAACGACACTCTAAATAGCAATGTTCCACCAAGTCCCTTGGAGGGGGAGCAAGGGGGCGAGGGGGCAGCCTATGATCCCTACCAATTATAAAAGGTCATAAAAATTATAAAATATAAAAATATATATAATATTATAATATTATATATGATATATCATTTAAAATTTAATAATAAATATTTATAATGCAACTGTATTTTTTATTTTTGCAAGGAATGTATATACACTCATCATACACTTACATCATGAAAGATAAATCATAAATGATAAAATATAAAAATTATAAATCGATGAATGATGAATCATCTAAATGAAACAAATTTAAAAGTTAAAACTTAAAACATACATCATAGATTCATATGTAACTTTGTAACTGTATAATCATTATTGTAACTACTAACAATGTACAATGAAAATAAAGTTTAAGATATCATATGAGGCATGACATATATGATATTATATCAATATTCAAGATAAACTTTAAATTGAAGTTTACAACTCAAGTCTGAAACATAAATATTAAAACTTAAAAGCAAATAAGTTTAAAGTTATGTTTGAAACAGTGAAACATAAAACATAAAACATAACTTCTTTCGATTGCGGGCAGCAAGCTGAGGGCTGCTGCGGGCTTCTTCCGGCGGCTATGACAAGTGCTATGGGCTGCAAGTGCTAAGGGTTGGGCAGAAAATGCTAAGTGCAGATGATATAATGATACAATGAAAATAAATGAAACCTAAAAATTAATTTAATTAAACAATCGATTATTAAAATGTTTTTATTTATTTATTTATTTATTTTTCATTTTAAAATTATTATTTTTTAATTGTGGGCCACACACGCCCCCTCCCGTCCCCTCATGCCCCCACCTGCCTCCTTCACGCCCCCTCTCGTCCCCTCCCGCCCCCTTCACGCCCCCTCACGCTCCCTAAAGCACCCTCGACCCCTCAATATGAGGAAACGTCCCCTTTCACGCCCCCCTTAATTTCTTGATTTTTGGGGGCATCGGGAAACGTCCCCTAGAAGTCCCCAAGACCTCGGAGCGCGAGGGGGCGAGGATTCTAGACCCCTAGGTGGGGGGGCGAGTCCCCGTGTAACATTGAGTGTTAGTTGTATCTGAGTAGTCAACAACAAATACAAGCAAGGTGTTTGAATGGGAATTACAATCAGAAGCTACAACAATCCTCCCTAATGCTGATATGGCTATTTTGGAGGAAAAACTAGGTTTTCTGTCTGGTAACAAAGTTGTTGATTGCAAACAATCTTCTGGATATAGAAACAAAGGTAGGGTTAACCATGATAGTGCTAAAGTACTTGGGGAAGGTTCAACTGCCAATGTGAAGGCAGTTGAATCACAAGATAAGGGTCAAGTATCAACCACTAGTAGTGTTGTGAAATGTCTCCTCAACTTTAGGTGTCATATTTTCCTGTTGAAAGTGAAGGCAAGCGGGATTTAGTAGCTAGATTGATAGAAAAGGAGAATAAAAGTTCTTCCAATGTTTTTGCGAAAAATAGTGTTGCAAATATTGGTGATGTTGCCAAGGTAGTAATTGTCAACAAGAAGAAGAAAAAGAAGGATTTTTCCAGTAAGGCAAATGCTGCAGCTCCCACTAGGATTTATATAATGCTTATAAGGTTCAAGAGGAGGAGGAAGATGTGAACCTTCAAGAACCATCCAAGATAGTAACCGATGTTGTCAAGATTAAGAATTCTTCAAAAGAGCTTGAGAAGCAAGTCCTGAAAGAAGTGGATGATTGGGAAGATGCAGTCGAGCTTTCAACTCCTATGAATTAAGTAGCTATTTTAGTTACTAAATGTTCAGGAGAAAGAAAGTACTCCAAAGATTTTTTGTTGACAATCAAGGACCAGTGAAAAGATCTACCAAATCATTTTGAAATTTGTCCATATATTATTGAATTACTTGGAAATTCCCAAGCACTTACAAGTCATGTAGGAGAGGCTGATGCATTAGCAAGCACTACAAGAGGACTTGACAGGTAGCTGAGTGGGAATTATCTACTTGAACGTCGTGGGAGCAATATGGCCAATTTGGATGATGATAGATGGGCCAAGCCAGTGGATGCTTTTGCTGATGGCTGTGATATGCGGATGGATGCAGATCTTGGTGGTTCCTATGTTGTGTTTCAACCTGGCCAAGGCTATAATACTTTCTTTGCAAGAAATACTTGTGCAACACAAATGAGTATGAATGTCATCCTTCCTAGAGGGCCTTATGTGCAAGCACCACTTCCACAAGTTGGACTAGTGAGAAATAATTTTGATGCTGATAGGTGGCAGCGTGCTTTTGGTTCACAGAAGGGTTTGATTCCTCCTCCACAGCCTTCTTTTCCCACAATTCATATATCATAGAACGGATATGAAGTGGGCAAGGTTTCTGATGAGGATTAGTTGAAACAAATACAAATTAAATCCATCCTTAATAAATTAATGCCCCAAAACTTTGAGAAACTTTTTGAACAAGTAAAAGAAGTGAACATTGACTTGGCATCATGTGTTCATGGTATAATATCTCAAATATTTGACAAAGCCTTGATGGAGCTGGCTTTTTCTGAAATGTATGCAAAATTTAGTTTTTAGCTTGCGGCAGGAATACCAAAATTTTATGAAGATAACGAGAAGGTTGTTTTCAAGCGAGTTATTTTGAACAAATGTCAGGAAGAATTGAAAAATATGAAAGAGAAGAGCCAGAGGCTAAGAAAGTAGAAGAGCATGGTGAAAAAACCTTTCAACAGAAGAAAGACGGGAGAAGAAGGCTGCAACATGATGACGAATGCTAGGAAATATAAGGTTTATTAGTGAGATTTATAAAGAAAGTATATTGACCGAAAGAATTATGCATGCATGCATCAAGAAATTAATTGGTGAATTTCAGCATCCAGAGGAGGAAAATGTTGAAGCTTTGTGCAAACTGATGAGCACTATTGGTCATATGATTGACCAGTCAAAGGCCAAGGAACATATTGATGCTTACTTTGATAGGATGACAAAAATGTTCAATAACCAAGGGCTTCCCTCTAGGCTGAGGTTCATGTTGAAGGATTTGATTGATCCGAGGAGGAATGGATGGCAACAAAGGAAGAAAGTTGAGGGCCCCAAGGCAATAGAGGAAGTGCATTGGGATGTTGTGCAAGAACTACATGGACAGGGAGGTCAATCTTGAGGTACCAATATGGGACATTCAGTTCAAATATTTGTGACACCACTTGATCATGGTGTAAGAGGACTTGTGATGCCACCTTACATGGCAGGTGCACAGACGGGTTCACTTCCACATATGGGTGGGATTAAAGGGCCACAACCCCATATGGGACCAAATGACCATGGATTCGCCAGTCAAGATGCTCAGATTGTGGATAGGGCTCAATTTGAAAATCAGTTTATGCCAAGCCCTTCAACACACAGAGCTTCTGATGATGGCCACTTGACTCTTGGTCCTAAGGGAGGTCTTGGAAAAGGAGTAAGAGGGAGGGCTCAACCTCTGCCATATGATAAGAGTGCTCTATCATATATTCCATCATTCACATCCTGAGTAATAGACGAACAGGTGCAGGTCCGATTTTAGGTTGTAGTTGCAGTTCTGACCGGATGCTAGTTGGTATGAGGGATGAAATTTTGACAAGGACTTATGCTACAGAAAAGCCTTTATTTTCAAAATCATGTGTCCAGGAACGAAATTTTTTGGATAATGACATAAGAGAGCTTAAGAATTCATACTCATCAGGAGACAGAGGTGGGTAGACTGCAAATGTTGAATTTTAACTGTAAGAACATTCTTCTCAAAGAACTTTGATTTCACAGCTCATTGAGGTTCAACTTAGGAAAAAGGCTGAAATGGAAATCAAAAAATATTACAGGTACATTCCTTTACAAACATTCCATGCATTTTCATTATGTCTTTTAGAGAAGTCGACAATTTTCCCTGACTTTTTCTTAATTTTGCATGACATACCATCCAGTGTGAGAGATTTGAAGCAGGTAACTTTTTGTGTAGATGACATTAAAGCACCATTGTTCCATTCAACTATGGTTTCACTTTGGATATTAGATTCTTTTTTCAGGAAAGATGTTGAAATTGATATTTTTGGGAATCTACTTACACATTTATGCAATTCTGAGCCTTTCTTGCTAAATCGAGGACAAATTACTGAAGGGTAATGTGAAATTTTGTGTTTGTTCTTATTCAAGTTTGAATTTATTTAAGGACTGCTACAGTCTATGGTCATTTGCGATTATGAATTATAACTATATATAATTTTGATATTTCTAGGTTGGAGACTGTAATATTTTCATTGGAGGATGCTACTATTGATGTGCCCAAGGCACCTGAGTTCCTTGGTTATGTAGGGTCAAAATCCACTAAGTTGATTCCATGTCATTAGAACATTTTTGCATCCTTCCTGGGAAACAAATCCATTATGGAATAGGAGTTGCCCAAGAAGGAATTTATAACTTGAAACCAAAAAATTACAAGCAATGTTAGTTTGTCTTTCCAAGGTATATGATAGAGAAAATTGGATTTATTTAGGGCTACTCATCCATATAGGGTTCAATGTGCAATTAGTTAACTAGATAATGAATTGTCTTTACTCAATATATGTGCAATTCTAATTAATGGCTTAGCCTATTCTTCTATCATGCCTACAAGAGACCATGGGTAGGTATGAATAATGTCTCCTCTGCCATTTTTTACTGTAGAGTAGGTGGTCTCAACAGAGTTATAACAGAGTAAAAAAGAACTATAAGCTTGACAACTATACAAATAGGATTTTCCTTAAACTTGGCATATTTACTCTTTGTTGATTATGTTTTGCTTTTGGGTGATATGACCAAGGTAGATGCAATTATGTTGAAGGACCCCACCCTTGAAGAACTGAAATTCCTACCTTAAAAAATACCAACAACTGAGGAGCTACAAGAATCAACACCATCTTTGATTTGAACCTAAATAGTCTTATTATCTTCGAGTATTTCCCTAATCACAATGACCAATAGATTCTCCTCATGGATTATTTCTCTCATTATATTTATTAATAAAATCCACAAAATGTATCCTTACATTTGAATCTTGGGAAAAAAACATATAATTGTTATAATTTAAATTATCCATATCTCTTGGAGCCCAAAAATCTATTTGATTTGGATAAGCTTTATTTATAACCTCAAAAGCAACCCTATTATAAGATGAAGGAACATTATGTCCTCTTGAGTCTTGACAAAGTATGATGGAATGAAATTGGGTGAAGACCAGATCTAGGTTTATCATGTCAGAACCTAGGTTCATTGAGATGACGACCTTGGTTTGAAGATATCCACCATAAAAACTAGGACCACCCATACTTATCATTGCCATCTCTCTTTCATCATCAAGATTAACATACTAAGGACCTATAACCCGTGGAGGCCCATGGTAGTTATTGCAATGTAATTTATTAGAATACATGCCATTTCTTATTATGAGATTTACCACATCCGAAAATGACATCATTCACATCATTTTGAAGAAGTCTACAAATTAGGTCAACATAATTTTTTTCACATTTACAACTTCCCTCACATTTGTTGGTTCTTGAAGCTCGAGCACTTTCATAAAAAAAATAGGCAAAGTCAAACAACAAAAATGGTCCACTCTCTTTTCATTTTCTAATATTATAATGAAGTTTTATTAGAGACATTGTTTGTTTGTTTGTTTGTTTTGGTTAGAAAAGGGTTTGCTCTTGGTTTTATGCGACTTTCAATTTATCATATGTAGCATGTTGAGAAATGGGAAAGAATAATGTGTGACATTTATCTTGCAGAAATTGATGCTGAATGAAAGGATACACATTTTAACCAAGCTACAATTCACTTTGGTAAAGGCAGAGGAACATCTTAAAAAACTGCTTAAGAACACACCATATACAAAGTTTGACCATAAGTAATATATGCATTTTTCTTTTGTAGATATGTTATTTTTTCTACCCAAGATATCACAACAAGAAAAATATTGATATTGTAGAAATTGTTTGAGGGCCTCATTGAGGTTGATTTTTCTGATGTCCTATTTGATTGATACTTTCTCATATGTCAGGAAGGCTTTAAATATGAATTAATATGTTCATGAAACAAATCAGATTCAAATTTTATAGATATAAAGATAAAAACAAATGTCAATGTCTTTGTTTGATTGTCACTTGACTTTGCTATGGGCAGGTTACAAGAAATGTGATTGGAAAAAGGATGGGGAGACGATGCATATCACGTCTTGGATATGGTTCATTCGCTTAGAGATCGCTTAAACACCCAAGCCATCGACTTTGGAAATGTTTCTAGTAGGAATTCCTATGGTTTTTAATGTTGTGATTATTTCACCTCATGGTTATTTTGGGCAAGAAAATGTTTTAGGAATGCCAGACATGACATCAGTGGATAGGTAATTTTTTTTTTTTTATAATTGCAATTCCCATTCCATGATATCCTCTCTTTATTGTTTGATTGTATTTTGGACGTTTCTTTTGATTTTGTTTTGTCTTTTATCTATGAAATTGAAAATACTTAGTACCATGTCTATTTAAACAACAACCAAAGCTTGAAGATGAAATTAGTATTACACTATATTGATTGGAATCCTTATAGCTATTTTGTGTTAAAATATTTTCATGACTATCAGAAAAAGTTACTTTCATGTTGTTATTTGAGTACATGTTGTTTATATACTTGACTAAGTTCATGCGTTAGAAAATGAAATGTTGTTGTGAATAAAATGACAAGGATTAAACATCACACCTAAGATTATTTGTTTTCACAAGTTATCTACAGCTTGAGATTTTTAGCATATAACTTAGTTGACATGATTGTTCCTAAGCTTTCCTTGAAAGTTGAATACTAATTCACTAAGGTGTTCTTTTCTATATATAGTGATATTTTATTTGCTTTGTTTATATAGGTTATCTGGCCACATTATAGTGGCAATTATCGCCCCAATGAAGAAAATTTGTTCGAGTTTATTACTTGTATGGGGAAAAATGGCTTTGACATTGCTGATGTTGAGGTATATGTTGTATAAACTATTTATAGTCCAATTTAGTTTATATTCTAGTGTTCATTGTCTTTCATGTTTTACACTCTGCATTTTATCTTCTTTTTCTTTCAGAAAATGAACTCAGTATTGATGGTAAGAAGCATGAATTGAAAATAGAGGGGAGCAATAACATTGGAGCGACAAATGCAAAAAGAGAGAGAGAGAGGAGAACTGGTGCAGTGATAATGTTAGAGCCAATATCCCCCATAAGACACATATAAAGGCCGATGGTCAAGTCTTCAGAGTTGGTGAATTCACCTACAATGCTTTGAAAACACAACGATAATGTTTTGAAGTGATGAAACACCATTTCATGTTTAAATTGTAGTCCATCCAATATTAAGTTGGAAAATCATATTGTAATACTTTAACATTTCATATAATATAATTTATGTGGTTGAAATTATTTATAGTTGCACTTGATATTGTTTAGTATTGTAATTAAAATATGTGATTTTGTGTTTTCATATTAGATGAACATGCACATTGTATACCATTTTTTAAATCATACAAATTAATTTATGTTGATTAATAATGAACAAAAAATGAATTTAAAACTACTAAATTAATAGTTTATATTGATTAATGATGAACATAAATAAAATGAATATACGATTAAATTAGTCATTTATAATGATTATTAATGAAAGTAAATGAAATGAATATAAACTACTAAATTAGTCATTTATATAATGAATAAATGACTACTGCAAATGATAAATTTGTGACTACAAATGATGACTAAATTTTGCATATATACGACTATTAGTAGCTAATTTACAGTGTCTTATAACACGACTAAAATTTAGTCATATTTCTTCGGTCATTAATTGGTTTCAAACGATGACTAAAATTTCCATATATATGACTATTAGTAGCTAATTTACAGTATCTTATAACACGACCAACATTTTGGTCATATTTCTTTGGTCATTAATTGGTTTTCTCGGGTGATCATATAGTAATATATTTTGTTGTATATTTGGTCATTATTTGCGACAATTAATGACCAAATCAAAGGTTAAATCAATGACCAAATCAAAGGTTAAATCAATGACCAAATCAATTACTAAATTAATGACCAAATCAGTTACCAAATTAATGTAATGACCAAATATACAACTAGACAACAAAATTGAGATAACCAATTAATGACTAAGCTAAAAATGACCAAAAGTTGGTCGCGTTATAAGATACTGTAAATTAGCTACTATTGGTCACCGAACAAAAAATAGTCATTTATATGAAAATTTTAGTCATTTTTTTAGTAACTAATTAGCCATTTTGTACTAGTTTTAATTAATCATGTAAAGCCCTTAGAAAGCTCCACATAGTTGGGAACGGAGTGACGAAGGAAAATAGATTTCCCTTGTAGACTTTGCAATTGCGATAAAGAAGAGGACGAGTAGATTAATGATAGCCTCAAATTTCAAGGGATTGAGATGAATACCTTCTTTAGAGATGAAATACCTAAGGATTCTATTGGATTCAATGCAGAAAACAAATTTGTGTGGGTTCAAACGAATTTTATAGTGTTAGCAACAGAGAAAAACCTCTCGAAGGTGCACAGGATGGTCTCAAAATTTAGCGGAATGAGTGGGAAGTTTATCGAGGCAAGGTTGTAAGATGTGATTAATATCATGAAAATAATACAACATCACATGCTCAAAGGTGGCACTGACATTATTTAAACCAAAAGGGAGATTTTTATAAGCAAAGGTTCCCATGGATAGATAAAGGCAGTCTTGTGTTGATTAGCTGATAAGATGTTAATCTGGTTGTAGCTAAAAAAACCATCCATAAAGGAGAATATCTCATTCCCAGTGCATTCATCGATGATCTGGTAAATAAATGGAGTGGGATAGTTATCCTTCAAGGAGGCCCGATTGATATCTCGGTAATCAACATAAACGCAAATGGTACCCTGATTCTTATTGATAGGGATGATATTGGACACCCAATCTATCAGTGGAATAGGATAAATAAATCTAGCCTTAGGAATTTTTTCAATCTCTTCCTTTATGGCTGTTGCCTTTCTAGGGTGCATAGGGCGAAGTCGTTGACGAACAGGCTTTGCATCAGGGTAAGTTGGCATTTCATGCACCACTATAATCGGATCGATGTCAGGCCTTTCCTCGTAGGACCATGCAAAATCATCTCAAAAGAGACTGGTATAGAGCTTGACCTCATCTGGAGAGAAGGTGACCCCAATGTGAATGTTCTAGACAATTCCTGGCTTCACAGAAATGTTGATAGGTGTTGTCTCAGTAATTCTTCCTATGTTCCCCTCAGAGAAGACCTCATGTGCTGACATGGGTGTTGGTAGTGGTTCGTCCAAAACATGGGAAGTGGAATTTTCAAGACATGATAGAATTACTCTAGGGCTCGAGAGAAATGAAGAACGATGATGGGTATCGTTCCAGGGCATTTATTTGAGAGACATGATTTCCACAATACTTTCTTTAGAGGGAAATGTCTCATTCAAAGGATCTGATGAGTCTGAGGGACCAAGATAGGGAGATTGGGATTACGCATCGAAATGCATTCTAGAAGTATCATGTTCATAATAATTAGCCGAAGTTAAGATGATTTAACAATAATTGACTTCTACGGGGCTTAACGGCATGACATCACCAAACAAATACATCTGATTGGGGGAAGGGATGATCCAAGGATAAGGTGATGTAGAGATAATAGTGACTTAAGAAAAATTCAGCATAGGAAGAGAAAATAGATCCATAAGGGTAGAATATTTGAAAATTCCTACCCCCACACTTTCATAAGGTGTGGTGGTATGCTCCACAAATGGGACACTGCTTTCTGAAGAGGTGGAATAAAGAAATGACAACTGATCAATAGTGATAATATTTCCTTTGTGCAAGAAACAAAGAACACGAAAGAGAGAGGATGACACACATAACATGGTGTGAGTCCAACTGCGACCAAGTAGAAGATTATATTTGAGTTTTTCATTAATGAATTCTACTACCACTTTGACCATTTTTCCTTCCAGCGTGATAGGAAAATCAGGGAGGATACCAAAAGGACGAGAGTCCCTTCCATCAAAAGCTTACAAAGTATTTGGAGACTGGTTAAGAGTTGGATAACCGATGGCTTTCTAACATGAGACAAAAAAATTTCAAGTGGACACACCTTCATCCATGACTGCCTGATGGATATTCTTTCCATTAATACCAACATGGATAACCAAAGCAAGTTGATGAGGGAGACGTGGAAAAAAAATTTCTAGATCAAAAGTAATGAGGCTCGAATTGGATGAATCGACTCCTCTGATAATGGATAACAATGATTTCCATTGTGATGGGCAGCTCTGAAGAACCTATAGCACAGACATAGGGAAAGGCGTCTGAGCAAGATCCTGAAAAATATTGTAGTGTTGAGTGGTGCAAGAATTCGGATTATATGAGGACTTACGGAGCACGCCTTTAGAAGGTGGTCGTACAACGGGATCAGAACTAGCCCATTCAATATGAAGAGGGCTAGAAGTGGGCGGGGGAGAAGGAGTATGAGCATCAACGATTTCATTCCCCACCAACAGACATGATTCCAAATAATATTTAGATTTAGTAACTATATATATGGGTGCAACACCATTCATTGTGAATACTTGAGAGCCAAGAGAGGTGGAAGATTGGGGATGTTCCACCATTTGAGTCTGTTGTGATGGAAATGGCTCTTTAAGAACAACCAGAGTCCCTTGAGTGCCTTTTAGTAATCAACTCACCTCAGCCTGTCATGGACAGTCCTTGGTGTAATGCTCGTCATCACATATCTAGAAATGATACTTAAGTTTATGTTTAGCTCCATCATCAGTGTGAGGTTTGGGGGAATCCTATTTTGGGGCATTAGTTTTAGATTTACCTTTTCCCTTATTTTTTCCTTTAGAGGATTTTTTGGTCGCAGAATGCAGAGCGACATTGACCTGTGAATTTTTTCTAGGATTTGGAGGATTATGAGGAACCGAATCTGAGAAAGAAGACAATTTCTACTTAGAAGAAGAAGAGAACTTTCGGGAAGTCTGGGAAACATAACCAATGACGTCATCGATCGAGGTGTCACCAGAGATTTTGAGGTCGCAGATTGAGCTCGACCACGAAGCATCGGGTAAAATATCATATGACATGTCATATTGGGAGTAAACCAAATTAAGATACTAGGCACGAGCTATGACTTGATCTTTTGTGACAGCTACCCCCATAGAATTATCCTTAGCAATCTGATTGACGAATGATTTCGTAAACAATTCTGTCAAAAGTTGATCATAAATATCAAACTTGATCAAATGATGACGCCTTATCCATTGATGAATATGATCGGAGATATGCGTAGCAGTATCTTAATTTAAGTATATAAGGAGGTGGGTTCCTATTTCGTAATGAATAGGAAACTGACAAATGTGTAATAAAATCCATGGCTAAGGAATTGAAATCTTAAGAAGTTACACCTAGAAGTTAAATGTACCACTTTGCAGTGGTACCAGTCAATGTCCTTCGAGAAAGACGTAGATGGATGAAATTTTCAACCCATGAATTGCAAGAGCACCAAAGATGGTATGTCATAACATGTGCCTGGGGGTCTTCTCGAGACTTTCCTTCAAACTTGGGGAAATCGCTTAGAATTTTGGTTGGAATTGGGAGCTAATACAGATTGTGAAGAATTGGATCATTGGTCAATATTGACACATCAAGAAGTTCCAACATCGTGATAAATGGAAATTGTGGATTGAAAGGCATGGTGTTTAGTCTTTGATACATGCCAATTTGCGGATTCCAACCAGGTTGGAATAAATTCTTCCCCCAAGGGTTCTGTCCCGGAGGATTTTTCCAATATGGATTTTTTCCATAAGGAATGTAACCTTGTGGCTTCATAACATAGCCTGGTTGTTGACCCAAAATATATTCTGATTCATATCAGACCACTGAGGTCTAGCCTTACCATAGTTTGTAGAAAATGGATTTTGTTGCTGAAATTTTTGGAATGGATTGCCCTGCAGTTGACTCTGTGAACCCAAAAGGTTAACTTGGGAACCCAAGGGTTGGCCTTGTGAGCCCACAGTTGACCTTGTGAGCCCAAGGGTTGACCTTGGGGTTGTTGGACAGTACCGTGAGGTTGCTTAGGTTGGCTAGGTTTCCCTTGAGGACTAGGTTGGCTTGGTTGGACAAAGATCTGACTTTGCTGGAAGGAGGGTTGTCCATGCTAGACAAAATGTTGCCCCTAATTATATTGAGGTTGGCCTGGTTGACTAGAAGGTTGTCCCTACTGGAAATAGGAAAACTGACCTTGTTGGGGGGGGGGGGAGGTTAATTAGGTTGTGCGTAAGGTGTAGCCTATTGCAGATAAGGTTGAACTTACGGCTCATAAGTTCTATTGGGACCATAGATAGGACCTTGTTGAAAAATATAACCTCTTGACTGAATTCTAGAATTCCCTTGAAATCCTTGCAGATTTATAGGTCGGGTCTGCAACTATTGGGAACAATATGAGATGTAATGTTATTGGTTAAGACTCTGCAAAAATTGTTGGTATCGATAATACGTTAACCTTGTTGGACCAGATGATCCAACAGACATATGAATGCTACCAATATCTTGAGAGGAACCTGGAATGTGAACTTGAGTTCCACTCACAGATGGTCCAATGGAGGGTTGGGAGACATTTCACAACATAGGACATCCACCAGAAACCAAAGTCAATGGATTCGATGTAGGAACACTAATAGGAATCGCTGAAACACCTACGCAAACAATTAGCTTTGTGGGAGTAGGTGTGATTATAGTTCAAGCAGGCATAGAAACAACTATGTTGGAAACACTCAGACCGGGAGCAGATATTCTAGTGTTCTACCAAATAGTATTGTAATACAAAGGTGTAGCACTCGACATACTCGAGATCAGGTATCCCAACCAGGTGTAATCATGCATAATACATGGCTAGGTGGAAAATTGAGAGGTCTCCACGTAGGGAAAACCCTTGAGAGGGAATTGAGATCCCTCAAACAAAGTCTCATCTACACCATTGATGGTGCTTGAAACCTCCAGGGGGAATGAAACCTCTCCTTTAGAAGCCATCAGAAATAACTAACGGGCAGTGGTCCGAGATGGGTGTGGTGATTTCACAAACATTACAATATGTGTATCATATGGAATATATGGCCATTGAGGGGAGATTTCAATGGGATCGAATAATGGATTTAGAGGGTAGGAAACGTAGCCTACATGCACATCAGGAGGAGATGGAGAAGAAAGAGGTTAGATACTTAGAACGAGGGTGAAATCATCAGCCTGAGTCCCCAATTGAAGGAAAAGAATCAGAAGAGCCAAGTGACAATGTCTCTTTGGAAGAGGATGATGTAGAGGAAACTTAACTTGGTGGTTCAGCCACGATGACATTATCTCAAAAAGAAGAAGAGGAATAATATGATTAACTCAAGGCTTTAAACAATCTCTTTATAAGGAGTTACTCATGATGTGGCCCAGAAATTTTCTAACAGGTAAGCCACGTGTTCATTGGGAATTAATTTAAAAAAAAATGAAATAAATCAAAAAGGGTAAGCTAGGCAAAAGGATTACCAGGTAGTTGTGAACCGAAATATACAACTTGATGGTCAAATGAAAGATAAATGACCAAGGAATTAATGTATTACATCCAATATCCCTGAATTTTGTGTTTAGTGTATCACGTTTACAAGGTCGTCGACTCAGTTACCTATGACAGGTTTGCAGCCTAATGGTGTCCCCTAAAATATATGCGATGGTACGTGGGAGTCCAAATCTGTAGTAGTGTTGTATGATGTGTAATCGTTCAATGAGAGCATCCCAAAATATATTTTCATACATCAATATACTTCCATACACAGGATAGGATATCACCCCCTAGCTATAACGCACTATACTGTTAGCGACAGCTCCTATGCTTAACGACGTTGGAACATGTCTCTAGCCTAGGCCTCTAAATGTGATTTTTTAGGTTCCAAATACTCCTTAGATTGATTGAATAAATTTTAAGGCTGATCTTGGATTATGTCTCGGTTTTAAAGTCCTACCGATATCACCTCAACCCCTAAGATGCCTCTAAATGAGAGAAGAAATCATTCATTTCGATGAAAACTACGTTAATGAAGGAGAAAGAAACTCATGCAATCAACGCAGAAAAAAAAACAAATGCATAGAATAGAATTCATTTTTCTCTTCAAGTGCATGGTGAACTTAAAGTGAAACAAAAAATTTACAACTTTTTCCATTCACTAAATGCACTTAGAAGCAACTCGAAATGAAACTTTCATTTTCTAAAGTGAAATGAAACAAAAATATTTTTGTATTTTTCTTATAAGCACAGTGCAAAATGTAGAATGAAAATCACACCACATTGCTTTGAGTACTAATGAAATCTCTCAAAAATGCATGCAAGAGGCAAATATTTGAAAACCAAAGAGAGGCCCAAGATGATTTCCCCAAAACAAGACACTCTTCATTTACACACTAATAAAACACTCAAAGAAAAAAATCTCCAGTCGAAAAAAGAAAGCAATTGTGATCTATGCTTGATAGAAAAAAGAAACTCAAATGCACTCAAGGTTGACACTTGAAAATTCTACTTGCGAGAACCAACCGAAAGACAAACTCAATCAAACAAAAATTTTGAATGGTACGACAAGAATTGAATCAAAGAGAAGTCTGAAAATCAACAAAGCAAGCATCCGCTCGGATGACCCAAAGACACCTAGAAACGCTGAGATGAAAAGGATGCACTAGCTTTGCAGAAAAAGCAACCAAAGATGCAAAAATAAAATCAAAATTGTTGCTGAACAAAGAAGAACCAGAGTTATTCAAACAACAAAGAACACTCATAAGGATGAGACCCACCGGCTGACCAAATCAAGGAAACCCTAAAAAATGACACACAGAAATTAGTGTGGATGTTAAGCTGCAACCCGTGCTGGAAGAGTAAAAGCGCGACTGTGCAAATGCATTAAGCGCTGATCGACGTGATTCTTAGAGAAATACTAGCGCCAATCAAGGAGAAAAATAAAAAATAAAAGGGTTTTCCTAACTGACACCAGGTTTATCACTTCAAAAGAGAGATAAATGTCTATAAGAAATTACATAAGCTACAAAGACAAGGAGATGGACACTCAGCAAAAATCAATGACAAAAAAAGAAATAAAAAATAAAAAATAGGAGACTTGAAGGCTAGCAGTCCCCAACAGAGTCACTAACTTGTTGTGCAAGAAAATTCTCTTTGTGGATAGAGATAGTCCCTCTAGCCCTATGATGGGTCTAGTAACAACAAGCAACAATTAGAAGCCTACTTTCCTAGACTGAAAATGTATGCAAATCATCGATAGATCACCTACCTCAATCTGATGTTATTCCTCGTTTGAATACTTTGATCCTTCACGTTCTGTGGTCAGATGCTCGTCATCACCGGCGCTTGGTTACCTACACAAGGGATCAAAAAACAAAAAACGTGAAATGATAACACATATCTTACATATACAATCTACCTAGTTAATCAAGGAGAAATAAGAATCCAATCATACATTAAAGACGAGAATGGAAAGCTCGAATGAATTATATTATATTAAAATGGAGAGGGTGAGTTACAACTTGCGCCTTAATGTCGTAGCTCTCCTTTGATGGGTCCAGATCTAGGCACGTATCCAAAGTGCTCATTCCAACTTGATGTGAAAGGAGAAAAGGTCTCAACTCTCGATTGGTACCTATAGAAACAAATGTCTCTCTATTGTTCTTCTATCTTTGTTATAACTAGCAGAGATATGGGGAATGTCCATTATATAGCAAGGGAAGAGGGAACATGGATCCGATTATGGTGGGGAAATGGGTTATCCCTTTGGGTGGTTCCATTTTTGTGGGAACAAAAAACCCAAAGGGAGAAGCTTGGCTCTATCATCAAGAACAAACAACCATCTCTCTGCCACTCTATGGGTTATTTGTTTTCAAGGATTTGCTTCAGCAATCGTCAACAGAGAGTTTACTCATTATGCTGGAAGGGATATGATGGAATATTTTCATGATGGAAAATAGACACAGGGGTCACTCTTAGGGGTCTCTAGGATCAGGAACAGGGAGTACAAGGACAGTGAAAAATTTATGTGTAACAAGAGCACTAGGTCAAAATTCATGGAAGTGAATGAATATGAGGAACATGTACCAGGGACCAGTGTTAACGAGTGCTAGTTGCAATGCCAAGGAGGGAGTGAAAAGGTATGCTAAGCATTGTTAAGGCATGCTAGGGAAACTCAAGGCATATCAAGAAGTCATAAACTGTACTTGAGAGTTACAGTGTGTGCTAATTATATGCGGCAAATAGTGCCAATATATGCCAATACATGCTAGTTGCTAAGGATGTGTAGAGTTCCAGGGTATCTCAATATGTGTCAAGGAGTATCAGGGCAACAAAAGAAAGAACCAATAAGAGGTTTAATAAGTCGAAACATTATCTTTTTCAAAAGGGGCATGCTAGGCACGTTAATAATAGGTCCCAATACATGCCAAGTGGCATTGTGTGCCAAGTGCTAATGTATGTCAATGCGTTCAACCAATGTGTTCCAGGGCATGCTAGGGACTACATGCATGCCAACACATGCTAGGAGAGTTCTATGTTGTGTTAATGCATGCCACCATGTGCTTGGGCGTTAGTGCCATGACAAGATGTTCTAGGTACAAATATGTTCCAAGACATGCGAGGTGCTAAGAAATGTTAGTGTGTGCCGAAGCATTTATTTAAGGTGTGCCCAAATTGTTGAGGCGTGTTATGTATTTCTCATTAATAGAATTGAAAAGGCTTGATTATGTATTAAATAATATATTTCCTACACACACTAGTGGAACTTCATCTAAAAATAATTTGTTAGATAATAAACTTAATAGATATGAATCATGTGTTGACTCATATGAAAAATCTATTGGACTAGTCATTACTTGAGGGAAATGATACACACTAATTACTTCTTAAAAAAGTAACTGACTCTAACCACTATGGCCTTGGACATATTATAAAAAATACTCCACAATAATGGTCTTAAATCATTATCTTTTGACAAAAAAAATATTAACAAGTACAGTGTCATAAAAAACTCATTGGAATGATCAATGATGACGAACATTTTTTGACTGTCACCATAAGTAACAAAAAGAGAATTGGTGAGGGTCATTAAAAGTTCATCACTAGAAGTGTCACCAAAGAGAGAAATAGTTATGGGTCTTTAATGACCCTCACCAAAAGTGTCATAGAAAATGGCTTTGGTGATGGACCTTAAAGGACCATCACTATATACACTTGCAATGACGCTTTTCTAAGGACCGTCACCATATGTGACATTGGTGATAGACCTTAAAGGTTTGTCACAAGCATGACCCTCACCAATGTCCTTTTTTCTTGCAGTGCACCATCAATCTAACACAATAATAAATCACATCATTGAACACCAATATACACTAGAAACCCCGTAAGGTGAAAACCAGCAAACATTTCATTTTATTTTTAAATTTTCATGAGGGTGTTCATCCCTCACTCAATGGCTCATAAGGGATACCATCCCTTAACCATTGTTATAAATCTTACAAGGAAATATACAAATATCTAGCTTAAAGCCATTACAATAATTATGATAGCATTTACCCACTAACCTTCATATCTTAATATCTTCATATCATGGTGGAATGGATGTATCTACAATGGACCATCGTACATTGGACCATCCTGCAGCTCGCACTCATCTACATGAACCATTAATCAATTACCTACCACCATGTTAAGAAAAAGATTTCCTTTGTACAAGTTCAAATCATTTCCTTCTAATGTTGCCTTCAACATACATTTATATCAAGATTCATAAAGTATTAATCAACCCATTCATAAATCTATACTAGTGATGCTTCTCCATCTACTCATGTACATTTTCAACATGCAAGTAAAATATCTTGACATGATTCCTTTCACAGCAATTCATATTTGCTAGTTATAAGCAATCATATTAACTAATATTTCCCTTGCATAAGCAGACGTTCCTGCAAGACAATAGCTACATATGCCAAGTGTTTCTTTAAAAGAAACTGATACATCAATTATGATATTCGTGCATGTGATTTATATAAATTTAATCAAAATAACTACTCCTCAACCTATTACTTTTGGTTCATGTAAATAAATCTAACACAACAATGTTTTTTATATGCATAATAATGCATATAGTTTCCAAAAGAATCTTCCCAACCTAATTCTTAACACAGTCAAGGGTGCAAACACATGTTTCCTTTCTGAGGGAATTTTAGCATAACAAGGCGTGCAAAACATGTCTCCTTTTCCATAAGACTTAGGTAATAAAACATACAAATACATGTATTCTTTTCCAAATATTATATAATCATTACCCACATATATATTCCAAAGAAACCGACACATTAATATGGGTTTTATGCATGTAATCCATCTTCTTTTCCAAAGAATATTTCGCAATGTTGGCTAACTTAACATGATATCATTTCTCACATACAATTGTATATTCCTTCCAATGAAATATAATAAAAATCTTGCATGCATATACATGATCTTATTCTGAAAGAAACTAACATAATAATTATGATAGCATAATGTATTCACATATAATTTTTTGAGATGGATATAGCTCAATAGATCTTATATCTATGCAAAGAACATAAATATCCAACACAACCACTATTCTTTGTGCATGCAAGAGCTTATCATAATAAATCTTCTTTAACGTAGGAAACACATTATTCCCTTCTTATAATTCCACTGTCATTAGCTATTATTTTCATGTAAACAAATGCATACTTTATTTGCAATAGGAATTTAACATAACCCTGTTTTGTTTTGTTTATAATTGTAGTTTCACATGCTTCCCTTTCCGGAAATGACCACAGATGATCATATTTTACGGATAAAACCTAAGAAACATTAAGGAGGTTAACTTAAACTTTTATTCATTCTTGTTCCTGTATGAACAAGTTTCATATGCATCTTTTATAAAAATAATATTTATTTTTCATTAATTCATGCACAAAACTTCTATCCAATATTTGTGCACTCATGCAGTATTTAAATGAAAACATACGTAACATTTGTATAAAAATTTATGGAAACCCTTCCAAAAAAATTAATCTAACTAACTTTTATATTTTCTTTTTCACCACCCATGAAAATATATCACTAATTACCCTCTTTATTCTACATTCATTTTCAAGAAAATAACTTGGATTTATTATCATTTCATAAACTAAACGAGTACAAAATCCCTTTTTAAATAAAGAGCATGAATCTTATCTTTTCTTGCGTATTCAATATTATATAAATATTTATATATTTATTTCCATATATTTAACATAATCAACTAATCTTTGTGCATGGAAAAAATATTTCTTTTCCAAGAAATATAGTATAGTAGATATTAAGTAAAATCTAGTTTGTGCACGAGATATATAAAACCTCTCAAAGAATCTAACTCCTCTAGAAATATATATATATATATATATATATATATATATATATATATATATATATATATATATATGAATGCAATTGTGAAATAAAAAAAATAAAAAATAAAAAAAACTAAAAGTAAGGTATGGAGGCTTACAACCACGATTTACCATCTTCGAAATATTCTTCATTTGGAAAGAATTTCGAAGTGAAATCCCTATGTGAGTGAAGAGAGCAAGATGCCTCAGGCTGCAACCTTATGCACTGAGAGGATATTCATGTTCCTCATCTGATCATTTATTAAAATTCACTATAGTTCAAGAATTTCACCCCGTACTGTGAACCGCATGTTCATCGTCAAATTAATCTAATAAAATATTACTCACCCCCATCGATGCTAGCTTCTCCCTACCTTCTCTGTAATTTTTAACATTTTGTACAAATATTACCAATCTGTAACAACTTTTCTCGTATTTATTCTGCCTTCATCTAATGGGTGAAGATTCGAGCCCGCCCTCATTATGGAGAAAGGTGTTGGCATAACATATTTTCCATAACTAATTCTTGATAACCACAACTAACTCAATAAGGTTCTTGTTTTCAACCAATTATTTAAAATATTTAACTTAATAAATATATTAATATTTGATGGTATGCATGTAAACTAATTATATATATATATATATATATATATATATATATATATATATATATATATATATATATATATATAGTTTATTTTACAATGTTCAAAAATATATAGATTTTGTAAACATTTAAAAGATAGATAAAAATCATCCCTTCATGAAATTAAAACTTGCAATGCATATACCGAGGTAAGAATCACACGATTACTCAAATTAATAATAACTAATAAGGAACTAAACCCCTCTATCGAACTAATAAATAAAACATGAAAAATATATGGCAGGGATGAACATGGGATACAACTCAGAAACTGCCTAACTTCAACCATGCAGAAAAATAATTAAAACATATATAGGGTATGATTACAATAAATATTGTTGTCCGTGGTGGTCGGGTGCTAATGTTGTCACATAAAAAAGAACCACGTGTACCTGTACAAAAAGGGAAATTTCTACAACTCGATATCGCCCTCGATAATTTTCAAAGACCTTATAGTATTCCTCATTATCTCATCAGTTTGATCAATATCTTCTCAACGATCTTCCACAGGATTTTTTTTCATTTGAAAGATGATATATTTTAGTCTGATAAAATATCCCAACTCTTTTTCCCTGTGTGTTAATGCGATCCTGAATTGTTTAAAAGGATTCGATTTGTGATTTTGTGCTAAAATGGAAAGCCGGAAGTGATCGAATATTAATATGGATACAGACGGTCATGGACCCACTCTCTTGTCTATAAATTGTTGGTGAAGTTTTCATGATTTTCAAATTAGGATTTTTGTTAAAGCTAAATTGATGTCAAACATGAACATCATCCCTTCTTCGCCGCATTCACCATTTTTCTATTATAGCGATATCGCCAGTGGATTTGATTTCAAAAGTGTATGGAGTACTTCTGGTCTATTTATACAATTGCAAGACCCATTTAGATCGAGTTTTAATACTATTTTTTTTTCTAAGTTAAGCTATTATGTTAATTTCGAAAACATAAACTTACATATGCTACAGGCTGGGTTGGAAAGCTGGGCTTAACCAATCGCAACCTTACACTTTTTCTGGGTTGCCTAGGGGGATGAAACTAGCACAAAGAAAATTTAGAACCGAGTAGTACATTATGTGTAGTAGCGCTGACATATATAACAAACAAAATCTAAATGATAGTGGAAAAGCCCTGATGGAAAACTTGACAAAAAACAGAGGATAATTTTGCAGCTGAGCAAACGTTACTCATCATCTTCATCATTGTTGTTTGGGTTCACCTCCTCAATAGGAAAATTTGGAGCGTACGTAGCAGCAGCTTCCACATTCACCACAGTACGCATAGGAATGATCACTAGAGCACAGAGTATAGGGGAGTCTAGGTCTACGCCATTTCGAATCCACGTCCAAATGCCATCAGATTCAAGGACCCAGATGTCTGTGTCCTCATCATCCTTCTCTGAATCCTTTATAGGGATGGGATTGCATTCCAGATAGTGTGCTTGGAGAAAGGAGGTGAACCTCCTCGACCCACGACCACCTCTCAGCGCAGCTTTCCTGGACGATTTTGTCCGTTGCTCAGGATTGGCTCTTTGGCTCGCAAAAGTATTGGATGAGGAACCATCAATCAACTAAAGATTATTATTCTGTCCACGATGATATCAACCTGGGAGAGCCCCTCTCTAAACTCCACAAATAGTGCATTGGCAAAGTCTGGGAGAGATTGCACACCTGGGATGGGGTGAGTAGGTTAGGAGAAACATAAGCACACAAGGCCAAGAAAAGTAAAAAAGAATCACACTAGGGCTGAGGGGGAAGAAATATATGTGGAGCAGATTCGTAGGTTGGAGAGCAGAAATCCAAAGGAAACTACGCAACTCCATGCTTATAAAGGGGCTTTGCAGCTGTTTGAAGTCGATGAGAAGCCAGAGAAGGGAGAGGGGAGCGAAAGGAAAAGGTAACAGGCTGAGTGAGGAAAGGGGAAAATTCTTTGGCTTTATAAAGGGGTGGGGATGAGATCTATGAGGATGACGATGAGTGGCCTTCGCATGTATCAGAGTGCTATGATTGACACCTGAGCAGGTTCACAGGAGGAGGTATGGCTGCAATACTGGTTAATCATGATGGACATTAATGGTGATAGGAGTAAGGAGATGTTTAGTGCTAGGTGATGCGGTACATGTCCTCTCATCATCATTTCTAGTTCTATGAGGATCGAGCGAGAGGCTAACAGTATTTTGATCCACAACAAGTGAAGCTATGTGTTGGAGATCTCTATTATCCGTGTGGGGTGGGGTGTGATTGTCACTCATGTCTATACTGTCACCCACATCTAGGGGGTGCTGATATTTTTGAATGAGAGTGAGACAGTTATGTCTGAGTTCAACCTCCTCAACCTGTATAAAAGTGGAGTGATGTAGAGCACAATTTCTTTCCACCCCTTTATTTGCAGGAAGATCCGCAACATAGTTCGTTTTCTTGTGTATGTGACCAAAAGTGATGGATGTGTGGTTGTGAAGCAGCAGTTGCAACACCTTAAGCTTGTGGGAAAGTATCCAGCTGTTGGAAAATTTTGAGGAAGTCATGCCTTATAGGATTCTGGTGGCATCCATCATTATTATTTGCGAGTCTCCCTCCATTTCTAGAGGGAAGTAGTGGAATTCTATGGAAATTTTAATACCATGTATCAGTACTTCCAGTTAAGTCGAATTATTACTATCCCATCCTATATTCCCATAGTAGATTCTAAGTGGATCGCTCTGAGATTTCTTGATGATGCCTTTGAAACCTGCATTATGGGGGTTACGCTTGTATGCCCCATGAAAATTTAATTTTTGGAAGCCTTTGGAGGGAGGAGACCAAGTTTCTGGAGAAGCAGTTCTACCCACGCTTCTTGGATTGATGTCCATGAGAGTGTTTAGACTCATTTGCCAATGGTTCCATATGTGAAATTATGCTACCATGGTGGGTAGGTCCTCCTGACTCCATGCTTCTAAGGCTAGATTTTTAGTGAGGTTGTTGTGAATCTTGTACCAAAGCTGATCAGGAGTGGTGGCCTTTTCCTTGAAGGTGCAGTTGTTTCATTCCTTCCATATGTTCGAGATAAGGATACTCAGAATAATCTTGCATAGTCTATTCAGAATGGAACTAGTGTAAGGATTGTCATGAAAACTGCTGATGGTGTTAATTATGTTGCCTCTACCATGGTTGGAACGATGAAATAAGACAACAATTCTGTCCCACAGGAAATTGGCAGTAGGACATTGGTCCAACAGGTGGTCGATGGTTTTTGAGTTGTCCTGACATAGAGGACATCTGGAGGGCCCTACAAACCCTCTCTTCAAAATATTATCCCATGTGAGCATGCGTCATTTACGGAGCAACCATAGGAATGTAGCTATTTTGGGCCACATATTAGCTTTCCATGAAACTAAGAAAACAATTAAAAAATAAATACATCCCATATTTCCTGGACTAAAAAAACACTCATAAAAAAAAATCCATTTAAAAAATACGTTTTAAAACAGTCTACAAATTGAGTACAACAAATCCATGAAAATTAAAAAACTATAGAAAATCCTCAATAAACCATTATAGGTTTTATAGAACAAAATTCTTTGTATGTGTCAAATTATAACAAGTGCTATGGAATCAATTCCTTTATGCATCATTTCATGTTTAAATAGTGTGTGACTATTTCCGATCATGTTTGAACATTGAAAAACATTGGACGAAATTCAATTATTGTTTAACGGGGAGTTCTCTTTACTAGGAGGAGCCTTTGATGCACTTAAAAAACTCCATCTTCCCATGGTTTGAAGGAAAAGCCACATGTGCCAAGGATTACGCTGTAGGATACAAGGCAGATGGACGTGTAGTGTCCAATCCTCTATTCCCATGTAGAAAATATCATATCTAAAGAAAATTGTATGAAGAAGGTTTCCACCGCTACGAAGAAGTCTATAAATGACTTCCATTATATTGAAAAGTTTCCTCACAGAAAAAAAATTCAAATCAAACATTTCAAGTAAAAAAGGCTTTCAGAAAATTGGAGACAGTATTAGGAAATGAAGGGTTTGAAGGTTTATATGCAATATTGACAAAAGTATATACGTTAATAGATTCGTTGGATTTAATGTTTTGAAGATTATTCATCTCTTCATTAATTTATGCTGAATTCAGAATGGATTTACTGAAAATTCAAGGAGGATAGTTCCCAAATTTTATGGGGTCAAACCAGTGCTAAGAGATTGTGAATTTATGGTAAACCTAAGAGCACAACTAATACTTATGGAAATTATCCATTCCTCTTTCATAGCTTGAGATTGAAACCAGTCAATAGTAATTTTTTTCTATGATGAAGTGATTCTTTTGAAAAGGTGAAATCCCCAAAGAAAAGAGGATGCAACAATAACCAAAATGAAAATGACTCCCATGGTGCCTCCTAGAACTAAGGTTACCGTCTCCAACCCGAATGTGATATAATTCCTCTATTGTCATAGTTATCGTACATCTCGTAGGTGGAGGAACTTCTCCACCTTCCTTAAAAGAAAGGTCTAAGAGTCATCTGGAAAATCGAATAGTTTGGTCAGCATGAGTGAATATATTTTATTTTTTAGCTTAATTAAATTAATACACCACTATGGTCAACTAGTCTTGGACCAAATATCAAAAGCTATCAAATTTATGGAGTCGAAGATACAAGCCAAAATATAGAAGGGATCTTCAAATTTATGGAATCAAACATACAAGCCAAAATATAGAAGGGATCTTGCTAGTGCTAGAACTTGGTCGATTAGGGCCCAATTAGGATGTGAATGTATGGTTAGGATAGTTATTTTGGCATCCTATTTAATGACTCATATACCTACAAAAAAGTATCCTCATATTATCCCTAAGGAGAATTGAGTGATTTCTTACCAATGTCTTTGAGAATGACCAAATCCTACTTTGCAACCAAGGTCTCTCCATTATAAAAAATGGTGATTTTTTCGGATATGTAGGCACGAAAGTGATAATAAAGACTTATTTAAGTATTATAAGAAAACAAATTAATTTCATAAAATATGACCTTTTCTTCTTTCCCTTTAAGGTATGCAAGATGTTTATGGCCAAAAATCCCTCTAAATTAGAGGAGACCACATAACACAAGATATGGGAGTCACCATATACATGGGCTACCACACTCTATTAAAAGCTCCAACTTTCCCATCTAATTTTTCTAACCCGCGCAATTATATTTGGTCTATGGCATATAATATTTTATTAGAAAAGAAAGAGATAGAATCCAATAACTTAACACTTAAATCATGAAAAATGAAGATACATTTGATCCATTTAATTTATAATTTTATAATTAAAAAATGACTAACTTGTTTAAAATCATCATCGAGAAAACTTAATCCAAATTTGAATGGGAAAGTTCACTTTAACATAAAACAAATATGATACAAAACACAATGAAATCCACTCACACCGATTGCACTCCAATTGTATTATTAAAAATTACAATTTTACCATTTACTTAAATAACAATAACAAAATTATTCTATTTAGTTTACAATGTTTTAAAATAAATAGATTTTGTAAGAATTTAAAAGGTAGATAAAAATTCTCCCTTCATGCAATTAAAACTCCCCATGCATATAATGAGGTAAGAATCCTACTATTTTCAAATTACTAATAACTAATAAGGAACTAAATCCCCCTGGCGAACTAATAAAGAAAACGTGAAAAACATATGGAAGGGATGAACATGGGATACAAGAAACTGCCTAACTTCAACCGTGTAGAAAAATAATTAAAACATATACAGAATATGATTACAATAAATAGTGTTGTCCCTGACGGTCGGCTGGTAATGTTGTCACATGAAAAATAACCACGTATATCTGTACAAAAAGGGGAAGGGGAATTTCTACAACTCAATGTGGCCCGCGATAATTTTCAAAAACCTTATAAAACTATTTACTTGTGGATCTAATGGCCTAAAACATTTCAATCATTTAACATTTGATCTAATGGCTCAAAAATAGACATATTGGCATCTAGGAAAGTTTTTTTCAAATAATAACGTCTTATGGCATAATTATTATAGTTTAATTGTTTATGGATAATGAGGATAGTATCTATTAATGGTTATAAGAAACGTGTGTTTTAGTTGTCATAATTATATAAGGTAAAATTATTTTAATCACTTCTTAGGACTTATATATATCAATACTAAGGTTTGGAATATCTCTCTAATGTTGGGCTATTTAAATTCTTTTTCTTTTAATATTAGAGGAATTTTAATATTTGGTTTCAAGATTATAAAATTTTTAAAGTTCCACAAAATATAAAAGAAAAATATTTTGCAGACAAGTCAATATTTTTTGAGTAATTTAAATATAAAAATAATATTTATAACAAACCTATATAATTTTTTAATAATATTTAATTTCATAAATATTACCTTATAATTAAAAAATATCTTAATATAGTCATTTACAAGCATTTACTATTAATTTCATATTACTGGTTAGAAGTGGGTCTTTCCCCTATCGAGGGCCTAGCTATGACTAGGCTCCTGTTGTACAAGAACAAAATCAATAACATGGGAGACCATAGTCTTCTTAAGCTAGATTTAGGTTGGTATAAATATACCAGGGCTTAGTTAAACCATTGGCAGATCAACCAAAATGTTGCATTGCAAAATATTAATAACATTAAGAGAAAATGCGGTGCTAGAAAGATTTAGAGCCTAAAAGAAAATTAAGATATTATAAGAAGGTCATCAACCCTACTCTAGAAGATCAAAAGTATCTCTCTGTTTTAACCAGGTCGAAGAAAGAAATTAATATAGACAAGATAAGAATGAACTCTCATGAGCTCCATAGTGAAACAGGTCGTTGGGAAGTTCCTAAAACACCGTGGGTGGGAAGGATCTATCATCTCTGAGAAAATATGAATATTGAGGATGGAAATCACGGATGAAAATAACTTCCTCTTAAAGTGCTCTACTTACACCCACATTAGATCTCAGTTTCATAATCTTTTTGCAGTACGTTAACATGTCAAAATTATACTGAGCTTAGGACGCTTCTCTCCAAGCTCTTTGAGCATAGGAGTAAAATTTTAAAGCAAACTAAATAATTAGTTTGGTCTATCATCATAGTATTAAAAAAATAACATATATAAATATTTTAATCTTAAATACTTTTAAAAAATAACATATATAAATAATTTAATTTTAAATACTTAATAAATATGACGTATCATGGATTTTTGTTAAAAAAGAACTATTCAAAAACCAACAAATGTGTAACACCCCAAATTTACTATGTTTCTAATTTGACATTTGAACTAATCCAAAGGGGAAGTGGACCCCAATGGCATGGAAAATTTTAGGGGCTAATATTCGCAGGTGGGCTAAGTTTCCATGGTTTTTCCAAAAAAAAGATTCGCCAATTTCCATTTTTTTATAAAAATGATTCGCCCAAATTTTACAATATAAAATTATTTTACCTTAAAAATCGCCAAAATTATATAGAAAATATATATATTATCATTATAAATTTGAATAATTTTAAAAATACATTAATAAAAATTTTATAGTTTGAATATTAGGGACTAGTGAGATTCGCCAATTTTTTAAACTTCAAGATAATTTTCCATCCTTAAAATTACCCCTGCCCAATGGAGGAACAATGTGTGGAATTATTTGATTTTTTTATTAATAAAAATATATAGAATGATTATGTGTGCATTATGACTAGATGAAGATTTGAGATCCAATACCTTGATCCATGTGGATATGGATAAGGTTGGACTTTCCCAAAAACATTTCAAAAAAACCTTGAAAGGAATATTACTAAATTAGATTAGGAGAGAAAAATCTGATTTCCCCAATGAAGCGGAAAGTAATTGGGAAGAGGATGAAAATATGGAAAAGCAAAAAAACAACTTTAAATTGCCTTATTAAGGGAAGCCTAGGCAAAAACATCAATAAATCATCCTCAAATTTTTTCATGCAGAAATTAGAAACAGGCTTGGGAAAGCACTGCGTAAATAAGTAGCTCCAGGATAGACAGAGGTTGGTCTATCGCTGGGAGTGGGGATCTCAGCTTGGAGGTGACTTAAGGAGATATAACTCTACGGTTGGGAGGACTAGTTGTCTCAATTGGTATGCACTAAGAATTAAACTAATTTATAGTTACATGAAATTTCTCATGGTTAGTTACAATGTTGACTTAATGAGTGAAGAAAATTGTAGTATGCTGAATTTATTTATACCCATACATTTAACAGACTTAAATGAAGGAGAAATACTTCAAGTCTATATGGTTGTATGAGTGTAATATGATGAGATCCATCTACCATAATGTCTAAATCAATAACCGGTTTAAATCTGGAGATCAGTGTCTCTCAGAGAAGATAGTATTATTATGTAGCAGAAGAGAATAATATTAATTTTGTGCCTATATATATATATATATATATATATATATATATTCATGTGAGAACTACATTACTATATAGAATAGAAGATTTTATTTTCAAAATAATAATTATTTCTTTTATTTATTTTCTGCTATGATAATTATTAGCAGAAAACACAATATCCAGAAAGTTGACTTAAAACATATAAATTTAATATCGCAGAATAAATTCTATGATGTAAATTTGAAAAGAAAAAAATGAAAACCAGTATTGTGTTGAACCTATGAAAATTTGACATATAGGTTGAATAGAAAGTATAAATAGTATAAACAAAAAAATATTACATATGGCTACATTGTGATAAATGTAATTTCATTCTATATTGAATTATAACAGTGCCATAGAAATCTGTTCCAAAAAAAATTAAAAATAAGCTTACTGTATAACAATAATTCGAAATGGTATTTGAGATTTTCCTTCAGTAATTATTGGGAAAAACAATAAAATATTTTTTATACAGAATATACAGTTGGTGATTACTAAAAGGGTACAGTTCCATTATTTACAAATTATTAATGAATCTCAGAAGAACAAAGATAAAGAAATTAATAGCTTATGCGTGGAACGAAAACTACAATTAGTAATTGGAAGATGAATATGTTTCTCATTTTAATAATTCAATTACCAATTATAAACCAAATGTGAACTAGTATATTTCGAGAGCTGAGCACAATGAATAGAACTAAAACAAGTATATTTAAAATTCCTGTATTTCCATATAAATGTCCTAACGAGATTAGGCAGAGATTAATTTCATCTGTATGTAGCAAGGGGAAAAATTTGAATAGGAATAAAAAGAATATATGGAATAAGCTACTTGAAAGTACAAATAAATATTCGCAGTTCAGAGATTATCTGTATAATATCTCCGGATTTTTTGTTTATATAAATTACAAAATAAATTTGGTATTTCCCAAGAGAAAAATGGTTGGTATCTCGAGTCATAAGAACTTTAAAAGGAAAAAAAATACAGACACTTGGGAAATTTTATCTCCAAAATCGAAATAGAAAGAAGCGCATATACCGACCTGTGTCAACATGATAGGTATTATTAGTAGTTGTTCTAGGTAAGAGATAAATACATTTTCCACAAGGGAAAAACCACCAAGGTGGAGAAATTTACCTGCAGATATAACACATGTAACATTAGTACTCAAATATATATATATATATATATATATATATAATCAAAATGAATTATAACTAAACAAGAAATAAATAAGGTGCAATGGAATAAGCATTAAACTGGGCAGGAATGGAAATAAACGTACCCCATATATAATATTGTCAGTTGCGAAGTTCCATGGAGGAATGAGGAGGAAATTAGCAAGTAAAATGATTTCAATGCTTTAGATAAGGGAAGTAGAATTATAAGCTTTCAAGACAGTATTAAATAAATTACCTGGTAAGAAAATTTTCCAAGAAGAAATTAATGGAAATAGGGTAAAAAGAAAAAGGTAGTTATTGCTAAATGAGCGTCGAGTCCAAGCTCAGTGAATCAACACTGCAGGACCAACATCCCTTGGCAATGACCTTTCTACAATGAAAAAAAAAAAACAACAACCTGTATACATGAATCAACAGAACACAATAGAAGGGAAGATACACCCATAAGTAGTAAGAATAAATCAAAATTTAGCTAAGACAATGATTAAGAAACGAAAGCATCGGACAATTTCTACAATGTAGAAATTGAATTGATCCAAATTAAAACCTCAAAACAGTGAGGTTGCGGAACCATTCCCACATTTAAAATGTTAGAAATGACTAATGATAATCCAAGCTAAGAAGAAATTAGTATTACCTGAGACAAGTCGAGCTTCGAACAAAATTTGTGTAGAACCTCTCTGTTGCATTCCTATGGAGGGAACGATGAAAATGATACCTGGAAAGAGGAGGAAAATGTCGTCTTGACCTTTTAATAAATTGATAAAGAAAAACCCTAAGGCTCGTAGCAATCTCACCGTCCACGTGGTAGTAGATGAAAAGAGAGGTGTGGATCGGTGCGATGGCCTCGGGTGTTGGGTAACGTATAAATTCATGACTGTCAAAAAATCTTATGAATCAAATGGAAAGGATTTCCAAATTTAATGTAATGGTACCCGATGACATGGGATTGTAACGGGAAAAGTATTAAATATTACCATGTCACGGTTCACTTATTATCACATAAATACAAAGTGTCGTGGTTATACGACTATCATAAATAGCATTAGTGATGAGTGTTCCAATGTAACAAAAGGAAGACAATACTATGGTGTAACTTAAACATTAGGTTGAACTCCCATAAAAAAAAATTCATACCTAGAGGTATGAAATGAAGATAATATAACAGACAAACCCATATGGAAAACTAAACGAGTATCTAGTTGGGATTATGAAATTTTTATACCATAATTATGATTACATTGTTATAAATCACTATAGTACAAATTCGAACCGTAGCAATAATATGATTCTGCAAATGGAGAAACCTCATATAACTCGTTTGTAAAAATATCCTTGCATTAATTCTTCTATGATGAGAATCATAATAGTAAAGGATAATTTTAATTAAAGTAATAAGGTTAGAAATCAAGATAGCGTGTTATGAGCTGGCCTCCTCGGTTTTGGATAATGAGTAGAGGTAGTTAAATACAACTGGGTTGATAAGGGTATATATAATACTCCTTTCACAAGTATAAAATGAGATACTTAAGTAAAAATATGTGTCACGTTGAATTTCAAAGATGGTAAAATAATACCTTCGATATAGTATATTTTAGGAAAGATAAAATGTATTTATAAATACAAATATCAAATTGTTTAGTGGAAAAATATTGCGTATAATATCTTTCAATACAATTATAGGAAGATGCAATTTAAAGTTAATGATGTAATTGGGGTATGAGAAATGAGAAAGTATATGGAATGGGAATAATCACTAAAGGAAATAAATAAAAATGGAAGTATATTACCATTACAATAAACATCTTTTCCTTAGTGATATTGGTGCAGTGGTTTAAGGATTACAAATATAAATACATAAGGATGAAGTAGAAGAGGAAATATAACACTTCCATGTTAAAAGTAAAATTTTGTCAAGTCTTGATGAAAAGGGAAGAGATGAAAAAGTTGGGGGATTTTAAAAACTTAGTATTGAAAAAAAAATGGTGTTAGATGAGAGACATTACAAATGGTATCAAAGCTTTTTGGAAAAACACTGGGCAATTTATGTGCTCAGTCAGAGACGATATGCTGCTATAAAATTTTATGAATTTTAAGTTTTAATAAATGTTGTTATGTTGAACAGTGAACAGTGTTGAAAAGTACAGTTGCAAACTGTGACTGAAGGGGACGATTTGTATGTAGATCTGGGTGGTGGAGAAAACATGCCAGATCCAAATGCTCTGTTGATGGCTATGTTGCATAGAATGCGACAAGAATTGGCACAGCTTAAGAGCCACAGTGAAAGACTATGTTTGGCCAGTGAGGAGCAAGACAAACTCCTTAGAGAACTAACTTCACGAAACAACCAAGAAGGTGAAGGTTCCAGAAGGAAGAGAAAAGGAAGAGTCAATTCCTTCAATGAGTCTAAGGAAGATGACGCCACTAGACAACAGTCTAGAAAGAAGAAGGAATTACAGGGTGAATTCTAGAAAATAAAACCTCCTTCCTATGATGGAGAGAAGGAGGAAGATGCTGAGGCATGGCTGCTGAATATGATCAAGTATTTTCAAGTCTACGAATATGAAGTAATTTAAGAGTCAGATTGGATATTTACGAGCTGCAAGGTAAGGCTACCTTGTGGTGGGAGGAAACAAAAATGGTTCATGCCATTGATGAGAAAACAGTGAGTTGGGAGGATTTTCAAGTCAAGTTCAAAAACTGATATTTGAACGAATGCTACTATGATGAAAAGGCAAAAGAGTTTCATGAAGTTAGATTGGGACAACTCACTATAGATGAGTTTGTCACTAAGTTCACAAATCTGTTACGATATGTTCCTTATATTTGAGAGGAGAAGGAAAAGGTACAGGGATTTCTGAACTGTCTGCCTACTGTATACAAAGAGAAAATAGAGTTTGATAATCCAAAAACAATGGAAGAAGTTGTGAGGAAAGCCAGATTATGCTACCAGAAGTTTAGGGGAAAGACTGAGCAAGGGAAGAGCTAGACAAATAAAGGTGAATTCAAGGGAAAGAAACAGAAACCAACTTATTTGAAAAACTTTGGAAGGAATCATCAGTGAAGGAAATTTAACAAAATGAATGAAAGTCACACTGCTCAACCTCAAATTGGTTCAAAACCAATAGATGGGAATAATAAGAAGGAAAGAACTGTTAAAATGTGGGAGCCTTTGAAGGGTTGTGGTTTTGGAGAACCTCATTTATTGAGGGACTGCCCACATCGAAATATTTAGACTGTGAAGGTATTGCGAGAGGCCAATACAGTAAATGACATAGCAAGGAACATCCCCACCATCAGTGCAACCTTAGAAAACCGACAAGCAGAACATCAGTCTACTATGGTGAAGATGGAAGGTATGATCACTGACCAATCTGTTACAATTTTAATAGATCTGGGTGCATATTTAAGTTACATTAGTCCGCAAGTAGTAGAAAAATGTATACTCAAAACAAAGAAGTTTTAGCAGTCTTGGTTGGTCCAGCTAGCCGCTGGTACCAAGCACAAGATAACTCATAAATTACCTCAAATTTCCATGAAGTTGAATGATTACCAAATAGAGGTAAATTTAAATATTCTTCCATTATGTCCCTATGATGTACTAATAGGAATGGACTGGCTAGAAAATCAGAAAACCATGATGAACTGCTTAGACAAAACATTACACTATATTGTTATATAGAGAAAACTAGTCATACTAAAAGGGAAACTAAAATCCATCTCTATGAGACAGATCTTAGCCCTTCAATTAAAAAGAACTACTACAAAAGGGTATCAAGTGCATGCAGTGCATGTTTAAGAATTAGGACATAAATTAGAAGAAAACTTATTAGATACTTTTCCAGTGATGAGAGAATTTAAAGAAGTATTTTTGGATAAGATTCCTCATCACCCCCCCAAGAGAGAAATCGATTTTACAATTGATTTAGTGCCTAGGGAAACTCCAGTTTCTAGAGCCCCTTAGTGAATGATCCCCCCTGAAATAATGGAATTAAAAATGCAATTACAAGAATTGCTGGGCAAAGGGTACATCAGACTGAGTGTATCTCCTTGGGGAGCATCGGTGTTGTTTGTGAAAAAGAATTATGGTACCTTCCGAATGTGTATTTACTATCATCAACTAAACAAGTTGACTATCAAAAACAAGTATCTGTTACCCCGAATCGACGACCTCTTTGATCAAGTTAGGGGAGCCTCTGTGTTTTCCAAGATTGATTTAAGGACGGGGTATCACCAATTGAGAATTAAAGAGGAAGATATCAGCAAAACAACATTTCAAACCCAGTATGGACACTATGAATTTGTAGTCCTACCATTCAGGTTGACAAATGCACCTGCCACTTTTATGTGCTTAATGAATAGTGTCTTCAATAAATACTTAGATAAATTTTTACTAGTATTTATTGACGACATTTTAATCTATTCAAAAATTGAGGTAGAGCATAAAGAACACTTGAGAATCGTGTTGCAGACTCTTAAGGAGAATAATTTGTATGCCAAGTTTAGCAAATGTGAATTTTATAAGGATAAGATGCAATATTTAGGGAATATAATTTCAGAAAAAGGATTGGTTGTTGACCCAGAGAAGATAAAGTCCAGTAGAGACTGGCCCGTACCTACGAATGTATCATCGGTAAGATCATTTATAGGGATTGCTAGGTAATAAAAAAGGTTTGTCGAAATATTTTCTGCTTTAGCTTATCCCATAACTTCATTGCAAAGAAAAGGTACAAAATTTGAATGGACATACAAATGACATAATACCTTTGAACAACTAAAATTAAAACTTACTACAACACCTATTATGAAGATTGAAGATCCTGAAAAGGAGTTTGTAGTGTGTACTGATGCGTGTGGAGAGGGATTAAGGGGAGTATTGTTACAAGATAATTCTGTTATTGCTTATGAATCAAGAAAAATTAAGAAACATGAACAGAATTATAGTGTGTATGATCTTGAGTTAGCTGTTGTAATTCATGCTCTCAAGATGTGGTGACACTATCTTCTAGGGAAGAAATTTGTTTTGATGACAAATCACATCAGCCTAAAGTATTTCTTCACTCAAATAGATTTGAATGATAGAAAATCTAGATGGTTGTCTTTTTTGAGTGAATTTAACATGGAAATAAAACATATCAGAGGAAAAGAAAACAAAATTGCTATTGCCCTAAGAAAAAATGCTTGCCAAAACATAAGCAACATTGGGAGTAGTGCCAACTTTGACTTAGAAGGATTTGTTAAAAAGGTAGCAGATCAAGATCCAATCTATGAAAAACTGCAAATTCAAATGTTGAAAAAGGAAATGAAAGGGTATACACAAAATCATAAGCGACTGATTTGTTATATAGAAAGATTGTACATCCCCAATGTAGACTCTTTGAAAAAGTAAATTCAAGATGAATATCATAAAAAACATTATTCTAGACATCCTGGATATCAGAAAATACTCACAGCCCTAAAAAATAAATTGTTTTGGCCAAGAATAAAAAAGGATGTAGCAAGCTACCTAGCAACATACATTGAATGTCAACTGGTAATAGTTGAACATCAGCATCCAGCGGGACTGCTGAATCCTTTACCAATTGCAGAATGGAAATGGGAAACTATTTCTATGGACTTTATAATCGGGTTACCAACAACCAAATATCAGCATGACTCAATGATGGTAGTGGTAGACACTTTGACAAAGGCTGCACATTTCATACCTGTTAAATCTACCTTTGGAACAACCCAAGGAGCAAATGTGTTCATGAAAGGGATCGTAAGGCTACATGGGTCCCTAAAGTGATTATTTCCGATAGAGATGCCAAGTTCACTACATCCTTTTGGAAAAGTTTGTTTGGGGGCATGGGTACTAAATTAAACTTTAGTACTGCCTATCACCCTCAAACGGATGGTCAAACCGAGAGAACAAATCAAATTCTGGAAGATGTGCTAAGGATGTATGTGATGGATAGGCCAACTAAATGGGAAAGCTCTATACATTTAGCAGAATTTGCTTATAACAACAGCTATCAAACTTCCATAAATATGAGTCCATTTGAAGCACTCTATGCAAGAAAATGTCACACTCCTTTAAGCTAGAGCCAACCTGAAGATAAATTAGTGCCTGGGCCAGACACTTCACAGGAAATGGAAAGAATTGTAAAAAAAATTTAGAAAAACATCAAGACAGCTCAGGATCGACAGAAAAGCTATGCAGACAAGAAGAGAGCTCACAGAGAGTTCAATGTGGGTGATCATGTGTATCTGCGGATTAAGCCCAAGAAGAGCACTTTGTACACTGGTAGTTGTGAGAAATTAGCTCCTAGATACTGTGGACAATTTTTAGTACTGGAAAGAGTGGTACCAGTAGCCTATAAACTAGCCTTACCCATGCATGTTAAAGTTCATGATGTGTTTCATGTGTCTTTATTGAAAAAAAATGTACACGAGTATGCTCACGTTATTGATTGGAATGTGATTTAGGTGGAACTAGAAGGGGAATTCCTTCCAGAGCCGCTTCAAATCTTGGAGCGGGAAGAAATTGAACTGCGGAATCAGATGGTAGCCAGAGTAAAAGTGAAATGGAAGCACTTTAGTGCTGAAGAAGCTACTTGGAAAAACAAAACTGAGATGATGGAAAAGTATCCATCACTTTTTTCACAGTGAACTGTTTAAAGTTATTTTGTCAACACCGAGGACGGTGTTTGGTTTTAGAGGGGGAATGTGTAACACTCCAAATTGACTATGTTTTTAATTTTACGTTGGAACTAATCCAAAGGGGAAGTGAACCCCAATGGAGAAACAATGTTTGGAATTATTTGATTTTTTTTATTAATAAAAATATACATAATGATTATGTGTGCATTGTTACTAGATGAAGATTTGAGATCCAATACGTTGATCCATGTGGATATGGATAAAGTTAGAATTTCCCAAAAACCTTTCAGAAAAACCTTGAAATGAATGTTACTAAATCAGATTGGGAGATAAAAATCTGATTTCCCCAATGAAGCGGAAAGTAATTGGGAAGAGGATGAAAATATGGAAAAGCAAAAAAACAACTTTAAATTGCCTTATTAAGGGAAGCCTAGGCAAAAACATCAATAAATCATCCTCAAATTTTTTCATGCAGAAATTAGAAACAGGCTTGGGAAAGCACTGCGTAAATAAGTAGCTCCAGGATAGACAGAGGTTGGTCTATCGCTGGGAGTGGGGATCTCAGCTTGGAGGTGACTTAAGGAGATAGAACTCTACGGTTGGGAGGAATAGTTATCTGAATTGGTATGCACTCAGAACTAAACTATTTTATAGTTACATGAAATTGCTCATGGTTAATTAGAATGTTGATTTAATCAGTGAAGAAAATTGCAGTATGCTGAATTTATTTATACCGATACATTTAACAGACATAAAAGAAGAAGAAATACTTCAAGTCTGTATCGTTGTATGAGTGTAATTTGATGAGATACATCTACCAAAATGTCTAAACCAATAACCGGTTTAAATCTGGAGATCAGTATCTCTGAGAGAAGATAGTATTATTATGTAGCAGAAGAGAATAATATTAATTCTGTGCCTAGATATATATATATATATATATATATATATATATATATATATATATTCATGTGAGAACTACATTACTACAGAATAGAAGATTTTATTTGCAAAATAATAATTATTTCTTTTATTTATTTTCTGCTATGATAATTATTAGCAGAAAACACAATATCCAGAAAGTTGACTTAAAACATATAAATTTAATATCGCAGAATAAATTCTATGATGTAAATTTGAAAAGAAAAAAATGAAAACCAGTATTGTGTTGAACCTATGAAAATTCGACATATAGGTTGAATGGAAAGTATAAATAGTATAAATAGAAAAATATTACAGATGGCTACATTGTGATAAATGTAATTTCATTCTATCTTGAATTATAACAGTGCCATAGAAATCTGTTCCAAAAAAAAAAAAAAAAACTTACTCTATATCAATAATTCAAAATGGTATTTGAGATTTTCCTTCTGTAATTATTGGGAAAAGAAATAAAAGAATTTTTATATAGAATATAGAGTTGGTGATTACTAAAAGAGTACACTTCCATTATTTACAAATTATTAAGGAATCTCAGAAGAACAAATATAAAGAAATTAATAGCTTACGCGCGGAATCAAACCTACAATTAGTAATTGGAAGACAATTATGTTTCTCATTTTAATAATTCAATTACCAATTATAAACCAAATGTGAACTGGTATATTTCCAGAGTTGAGCACCATGAATAAAACCAAAACGAGTATATTTAAGATTCCTGTATTTCCATATAAATGTCCTAACGAGATTAGGCAAATATTAATTTCATCTGTATGTAGCAAGGGGAAAAATGTGAATAGGAATAAAAAGAATATATGGAATAAGCTACTTGAAAGTACAAATAAATATTCGCAGTTCAGAGATTATCTGTATAATATCTCCGGATTTTTTGTTTATATAAATTACAAAATAAATTTGGTATTTCCCAAGAGAAAAATGGTTGGTATCTCGAGTCATAAGAACTTTAAAAGGAAAAAAAATACAGACACTTGGGAAATTTTATCTCCAAAATCGAAATAGAAAGAAGCGCATATACCGACCTGTGTCAACATGATAGGTATTATTAGTAGTTGTTCTAGGTAAGAGATAAATACATTTTCCACAAGGGAAAAACCACCAAGGTGGAGAAATTTACCTGCAGATATAACACATGTAACATTAGTACTCAAATATATATATATATATATATATATATATAATCAAAATGAATTATAACTAAACAAGAAATAAATAAGGTGGAATCGAATAAGCATTAAACTGGGCAGGAATGGAAATAAACGTACCCCATATATAATATTGTTAGTTGGGAAGTTCCCTGGAGGAATGAGGAGGAAATTAGCAAGTAAAACGATTTCAATGCTTTAGATAAGGGAATTAGAATGATAAGCTTTCAAGACAGTATTAAATAAATTACCTGGTATGAAAATTTTATGAGCAGAAATTAACAGAAATAGGGTAACAAGAACAAGGTAGTCATTGCTAAATGAGCATCGAGTCCAAGCTCAGTGAATCGACACTGTAGGACCAACATCCATTGGCGGTTACCTTTCTACAATGAAAAAAAAAAGAAACAACAACTTGTATGTGTGAATCAACAAAACACAATAGAAGGGAGGATACACCAGTAAGCAGCAAGAATAAATCAAAATTTAGCTAAGACAATGATTAAGAAACGAAAGCATCGGACAATTTCTACAATGTAGAAATTGAATTGATCCAAATTAAAACCTCAAAACAGTGAGGTTGCGGAACCATTCCCACATTTAAAATGTTAGAAATGACTAATGATAATCCAAGCTAAGAAGAAATTAGTATTACCTGAGACAAGTCGAGCTTCGAACAAAATTTGTGTAGAACCTCTCTGTTGCATTCCTATGGAGGGAACGATGAAAATGATACCTGGAAAGAGGAGGAAAATGTCGTCTTGACCTTTTAATAAATTGATAAAGAAAAACCCTAAGGCTCGTAGCAATCTCACCGTCCACGTGGTAGTAGATGAAAAGAGAGGTGTGGATCGGTGCGATGGCCTCGGGTGTTGGGTAACGTATAAATTCATGACTGTCAAAAAATCTTATGAATCAAATGGAAAGGATTTCCAAATTTAATGTAATGGTACCCGATGACATGGGATTGTAACGGGAAAAGTATTAAATATTACCATGTCACGGTTCACTTATTATCACATAAATACAAAGTGTCGTGGTTATACGACTATCATAAATAGCATTAGTGATGAGTGTTCCAATGTAACAAAAGGAAGACAATACTATGGTGTAACTTAAACATTAGGTTGAACTCCCATAAAAAAAAATTCATACCTAGAGGTATGAAATGAAGATAATATAACAGACAAACCCATATGGAAAACTAAACGAGTATCTAGTTGGGATTATGAAATTTTTATACCATAATTATGATTACATTGTTATAAATCACTATAGTACAAATTCGAACCGTAGCAATAATATGATTCTGCAAATGGAGAAACCTCATATAACTCGTTTGTAAAAATATCCTTGCATTAATTCTTCTATGATGAGAATCATAATAGTAAAGGATAATTTTAATTAAAGTAATAAGGTTAGAAATCAAGATAGCGTGTTATGAGCTGGCCTCCTCGGTTTTGGATAATGAGTAGAGGTAGTTAAATACAACTGGGTTGATAAGGGTATATATAATACTCCTTTCACAAGTATAAAATGAGATACTTAAGTAAAAATATGTGTCACGTTGAATTTCAAAGATGGTAAAATAATACCTTCGATATAGTATATTTTAGGAAAGATAAAATGTATTTATAAATACAAATATCAAATTGTTTAGTGGAAAAATATTGCGTATAATATCTTTCAATACAATTATAGGAAGATGCAATTTAAAGTTAATGATGTAATTCGGGAATGAGAAATGGGAAAGTATATGGAATGGGAATAATCACTAAAGGAAATCAATAAAAATGGAACTATATTACCATTACGATAAACATCTTTTTCCTATTAATATTGGTGCAGTGGTTAAAGGATTACAACCATAAATACATAAGGATGAAGTAGAAGAGGAATTATAACACTTCCTTGTTAAAAGTAAAATTTCATCAAGTCTTGACGAAAAGGGAGGAGATGAAAAGTTGGGGGATTTTAAAAACTAATGTTAGTTCATTTACTTATTAGTTTCTATTTAGCAAAAAAATCAATAATCAATTTTCATATTGATTATTATAATCAATTTTTATTAGCGAAGTAACAATGTTTAACTTCATAAATAATTAGAGTATTTTTTATTTTAATTTAAAAAATAAATGATTAACATTTAATTGGCTCAAAAATTTATATATTTTTTTTCTGAGTTTCTAACATTTGTACTATGTTTCCGATGAAATCCACACACTCTGAAAACTTTTCAGTTTTCACAAGGATTACTAATTAATTATTTGTATGAGATGTTATAGTTTATTTACTTATTAAAGTGCAACAGGCACATAATTGATGCCTAGTTGTTGGAATTTCAACTTAAAATAGCTAGCTAGGTAAACATGATGATATTTATTAACTCATTATTGTAAGCTAGATGAAAAAAAAGATAATTTCTTGAGTATTATGTAGCCAATCACCTCATGATGCGGACAAAGATGAATTAAGTACATGGCAAAAGACCCAGTTTTATTTTTAAATGATATTAAGAGGTTTAGAAGGAAAGAAAAATATAGAATATGAAATTTTTAAATATTATTAATTAAGACAGTCATATTAATAAATGTCGTATATTTTAACTTATTTGAATGTATTTTGACACAATTAGGTTTAAATGTTTGAATTTTCTAAGTAATTCTAACACACAGAGGAATAAAACAATTCCTCCACTTGCAACACAGAGATAAAATAAAAATTAAATTGCAGACACAGAGAGATGAAGTATGACACTGCTATTTCATTAAAAAACATAAACTCTATTAGAAAATGAAATTCTTCAGAACTTCTGTTGTTCTGGATTCACACAATAAAACTGCTTCTGTCAGCTACTACAACAACACAACATTTCAGCAAACAAAAATTCTCTGTCTCTCTGTTTTCTCTGTTTTCTCTGTTTCTGCCTTCGGGCAAGAAATTACAATACATAGTAACTTCTTTACAACGCACCATACATATAGAGAAACATTACAATATATATATATATATATATATATATATATATATATATATATATATACTATAAATATCTCATATTTATAATATATATAACCAAAGTTAAAAATAAAACATATGTGGTAACATAAAATTAAATCAAAACTTTTAACTTTGTCCTAAGGTTTAAAACCTTATTCCTTTCATGCTTTCTGGGGGCTACATGGAAGACCTTCACGTGAGTTCCCTTTGCCTCCCAGAACTTCTGTTGTGGGTCCCATAAGGTGGGTGATGTCATTCATTCCTGGGAATCACCTTCCTCCTTCACTGCCCATCCTTGCTACCTCCCGGAATGGTGCTTTGCTGGCTGTGCATTCAATGTGGTTGGTGGAGAATTAAAAATGGTGGGTGTTGTTGATAAGTTTCGTGGTTGTGTGAAGTTCTAAACTGGAGGTTTCCACCGCCATTATTGTCCTTTGCCAAATTCAAATTAGACTTTAAATTTTCTGTTGATTGTTGTCTTTCGATCCCATCAACAATTAATTTGTTGTCCTGCTATTCTATGTGGGCAGTTGAAATTAAATTCCAACACTCCCCCTTAATTTCAATTGCTGGGTTTTCTTGCATGCCCAGGCATTTCCTTAAATAATTAAAATTGTTTTGCGTTAATGCCTTTGTCAAAATGTCAGTGAATTGTTCCTCTGTCCTGTAGTGCTGCAAAACAATCTCACCATTATTAACCAGTTCTCGTATAAAATGAAATTTTGCATCAATATGCTTTGTTCTCTTATGGAAGACAAAATTCTTTGATAAAACTATCCCTGAGCTATTATCACAATAAATTGTTGTTCCTTTGTCTTGATCATGACATAAATCTCTGAGAATTCTTTTGTTTCAAGAAATACACCCATTTCTTTCTGGTGTAATCATCTATGAATGTCAAAACATATTTGTTGCCAGCTAAAGATGGCGTTTTCATTGGTCCACACAAATCTCAGTGGAAAATTTCTAAGGGTGCCTTTCCCCTTACACTCTTTCCTGCTGGAAAGCTTTCCTTGTGTTGTTTGCCCAAGATGTAGCCTTCCCAAAGGCTGTCCAGTTTCTCAATCAATGGTAATCCCTTTACCATTCTCTTTCTGTTCAACAAGTTCACGCCTCCAAAATTGAGATGTCCAAATCTCAAGTGCCATAACCAGTTTTCATCTTTCACTTCCTCTTGAAAGACCTCTTATGTTACAGCCGCTACATTTCTTCTTTCCTTCAAGTCTGCTCTGGGCTTGAGTGGAAACATCCTATTTCTTGTCATCTGCACCTCTGCAATGACTTTCTTTCTTTGAGGTATGTCCATGATTGTGCACACATCATATTTAAAATATACATTGTAGCCCTTTCCAATGAGCTATCCAATGCTCAAAAGATTAAATTTCAAGCCAGGTACATAATATACATCTAGAAAAAACTTTTGTTCTCCATTTCTTGCCAAGATACTGACTCCGCCTTTTCCCTTGACAGATATTTTACTATCAGTTCTTGTTGTTACATCATATTTAACATTTTCATCCAGATTGGCAAACATTGCTATGTTTCCAGTCATGTGGTTGCTACAACTTGAGTCTAAGAACCATACATCATCTTGTCTATATTGTTCTATATTACATGTTAACAGCACATTCTTCTGGTTCTTTTCTTCTTTTGTAAAATTAACATTCTACCTATTATTCATGTCATTTTTCTTTTTCCTACATTCATTGGCATAGTGCCCATATTTCTTGCAATAATGACATTGGTCTCGGGATTTATCATACCTTTTTCCATGAGCTTGATGTTGGCTTGAGCCTTCATTCTAGTTCTGATTTCTGCCCCTTCCACTCAAACTTACAGGGTTGTTTCTTCCTATGTTTTGGCTTCTGCCTCTTCCTCAGTTTTTTTCTCTGCCTTGACCTCTGCTTCGGCCAACAGAAATTTGAGTCTTGAAAGCTTGTTCCAATGAGGAATTTGTTCCTCTATTTAGTATGTGTTCATGATACATTAAGGATGCACTCAGCTCATCCACTGTAAATTGTGAGAGATCCTTTGTGTCCTCTATTTCCACTACTATGGCATCAAATCTTGAGGGTAAACTTCTCAATATTTTCTCCACAATTCTTCTTTCTTTGAGTGTCTCTCCATGAGACCTTATCTGGGTAACCAACCCAATAACATGAGTGAAAAATGAGTGTATATTTTCTGACTCTTTCATACAGAGAGTTTCAAAATCTCTCCTCAACATTTGCAACTTTGCTATCGTAACCTTCTCCATGCCTTGATAGGGTGTCTTGAGAATATCCCATGACTCCTTAGACTTTTTTGCTGCTGCAATCCTTGGGAAAATTTCTCATGTACAGATTGAAAAAGATAGAAGAGGGTTTTTGAGTCCTTCTTCTAATTATCTTTTAACAAATCTATTTCTACTGCTATCAAAGCAGCCAACGCTACTGCATCTTTGAGTGTCTCTCCATGAGACATTATCTGGGTAACCAACCCAATAACATGAGTGAAAAATGAGTGTATATTTTCTGACTCTTTCATATAGAGAGTTTCAAAATCTCTCCTTAACATTTGCAACTTTGTTGTCTTAACCTTCTCCATGCCTTGATAGGGTGTCTTGATAATATCCCATGACTCCTTAGACTTTTTTGCTGCTGAAATCCTTTGGAAAATTTCTCATGTACAGATTGAAAAAGATAGAAGAGGGTTTTGGAGTCCTTCTTCTTCTTATCTTTTAACAAATCTCTTGTTGCTGCTATCAAAGCAGCCAACACTACTGCATCTATTGGTTCTGGGTAGCCATTCTCAACTAGCACCCATATGTCATGTGAAGCAAACAAGGCTCTCATAGTGATAGCCCAATATTCATGATTCTTCCCGTTAAACTACGGAAGTTTGGGATTTGTCACACTGGTGCCTGCTGCTGCCTTCGTGACTATGCAAACCAGACAATTTTCTTGATTGTGTTAAAAAAAAAAACAGAAACAAAACAAAAAGAAGCTTTCTCTGCTGGAGAAATCCGCTTCAATAACCTTCTTACAACTTCTGTAGTGAAGAGTAGTATTTTCTCCTTTCACTGAGTGCCTAAACTAGCTGTGATACCATGTTGGAATTTTCTGAGTAATTCTAACACACAGAGGAATAAAAAAATTCCTCTACTTACAACACAAAGATAAAATAAAAATTAAATTGCAGAAACAGAGAGAAGAGGTATGACACTGCTATTTCATTTAAAAAAAACTCTATTACAAAATGAAATTCTTTAGAACTTATATTGTTTTGGATTAACACAGTAAAATTGCTTCTATCAGTTGCTACAACAACACAGCATTTCAGCGACAAAAATTCTTTCTCTCTCTGTTTTCTTTGTTTTCTCTGTTTCTACATTCGAGCAAGAAATTACAATACACAGTAACTTCTTTACAATGCACTCACAGCATATATATAGAAAAACATTACAATATATATATATATATATATATATATATATATATATATATATAGAGAGAGAGAGAGAGAGAGAGAGATATTATAAATATCTCATATTTATAATATATATATATATATATATATATATATATATATATATATATATTATTTATAATATATATAACCAAAGTTTAAAATCTACATATATTGCGGTAGTTAAAATTAACTCAAACTTAAAAATAAAACATATGCGGCAACATAAAATTAAATCAAAACTTTTAACTTTTTCCTAAGGTTTAAAATCTTATTCCTTTCATTCTTTCCGGGGGCTTCTTGGAAGACCTTCACGTGACTTCCCTTTACCTCCCGGAACTGCTGTTGTGGGTCCAAAAGGTGGGTGACATCATTCATTTCAGGGAATCACCTTCCTCCTTCACTACCCATCCTTGCTACCTCCCGGAATGGTGCTTTGTTGGCTATGCATTCAATGTGGTTGACGGAGAATTAAAAATGGTGGGTGTTATTGATAGGTTTCGTGATTGTGTGACGTTCTAAACTGGAGGTCGCCACCACCATTGTTGTCCTTTCCCAAATTCAAATCAGACTTCAAATTTGTTGTTGATTGCTGCCTTTCAATCCCATCAACAATTAATCTGTCATCCTGTGTTCTATGTGGGTAGTTGGAATTAAATTCCAGCATTAAATTCAAATTTCCTAAATAAAATTATCTCAACATCATTCAACTAAAAAATCATTAAAAAATAAACATATCCCATCCATAAATACAAATTGAGTACAACAAATCCATGCAAATATAAAAACTATAGAAAATACTCAAACCATCATAGGTTTTATAGAACAAAATTCTTTGTATGTGTCAAATTATAACAAGTGCTATGCAATCAATTCCTTTATGTATTAGGTCATGTTTAAAAAATGTTTGATTATTTCCGATCATGTTTGAACATTGAAAAACATTGGTCGAAATTCAATTATTGTTTAAGCGGGAAGTTCTCTTTACTAGCAGGAGCCTTTGATGCACCTAAAAAACTCCATCTTCCCATGGTTTGAAGAAAAACCCACATGTGCCAAGGATTACGGTGGAGGATACAAGGAATATGAACATGTAGTGTCCAATCCTCTATTTCTGTGTATCTTCGTGTAGAAAATATCATATGCAAAGAACATTGTGTGAAGAAGGTTTCCACTATGAGATAGAAGTCTATAAATGACTTCCATTAAATTCAAAATTTCCCTCACACAAAAAAACTCAATTCAGACATTTCAAGTAAAAATGGTTTTCAACAAAATGAGATGTTTCAAGTAAAAATGGCTTTCAACAAATTGGAGATAGTATTAGGAAATTAAAGGTTTGAAATTTTATATGCAAGATTGACAAAATTATATAAGTTAATAGATTCGCAAGCCATAAATAAAGTTGTATCTAATGTTTTTAAGATTATTCATCTCTTCATTAAATTTGGATTTAATTTTTTGAAGATTATTCATCTCTTCATTAATTTATGCCGAGTTCAGAATGGATTTCCAGAGAATGCAAGTAGGATAGTTCCCAAATTTTATGCGCTATGTCAAACCAGTGCTAATAGATTGTGAATTTATGGTAAACCCTAGAGCACAACTAATACCTATGGAAATTGTCCATTCATTTTTCATAGCTCGAGATCGAAACCAGTGAATAGTAATTTGTTTCTATGATCGAGTGATTCTTTTGAAGAGGTTGAAGCCCCAAATATAAGAGGATGAAGAAACAACCGAAAATAAAATGACTCCCATGGTGCCCCTAGAACTAAGGTTACCCTCTCCAACCCGAATGTGATATAATAACTCTATTTCAAAAGTTATCATATGTCTCCTAGGTGGAGGACCTTCCTCAGAGAAAGGTGTAATTGTTATGGAACACCGAATAGTTTGGTAGAATCGGTGAATATATTTTATTATTTAGATTAATTAAAGTAATACACCCCTATGGTCAGCTAGCCCTGGAACAAATATCAAAAGCTATCAAATTTATGGAGTCTAACATACAAGCCAAAATATAGATGGGATCTTCAAATTTATGGAGTCAAAAACACAAGCCAAAATATAGAAGGGATCTTGCTAGTGGTGGAGCTTGGTTGATTAGGGCCCAATTAGGATGTGAATGTATGGTTGGGATAGTTATTTTGGCATCTTGTTTAATGACTCATATACATAGAAAAAGTATCCTCATGTGTCATGTAGTATCACATGTGTCATGTAGTATCCCTAAGGAGAACTGAGTGATTTTTTACCAATGTCTTTGATAATGACCAGATCCCACTTCCCAACCAAGGTCTCTCCATGATAACAAATGGTGATTTTTTTTTGGATATTCGGGCATTAAAGTGACAATAAATATTAATTTAAGTATTATAAGAAAATAAAATAATTTCATAAAAGATGAATTTTGTTTCTTTCCCTTCAAGGTAAGATGTTTATGGCCAAAAATCCCTCTAAATTAGAGGGGACCACAGACCACAAGATATGGGAGTCACCATATACATTGGCTACCACACTCTATTAAAAGCTCCAAATTTCCGTTTTAACTTTTCTTACTCGTTGTGGCATATAATTTTTTATTACAAAATAATGAGATAGAATTGTATAACATAACACTTAAATCATCAAAAATGAACATACATTTTCTCCATTTAATTTATATTTTTATAGTTAAAAACTCACGAACTTATTTAAACTCATCATTTAGAAAACTTACTTAATACACTTAATCCAACCAAATAAAATTAATCCAAATTTGAATCAGAAAGTTCACTTTAACATAAAACAAATATGATACAAAACATGAGCCGTGATTTTTATATTTTAACTTATTCTTAACAATGAAATCCACTCACATCGATTTCACTCCAATTGCTTAATTAAAATATATAATTTTACCATTTACTTAATTAGAAATTAAAATTTTACAATTTACTTTAATAAAAATAACAAAATGATTATATATATATTGTAACATACCACATGGAAATATAAGGAATTTAGAAATTTTTTATACAAATTACTCACAGGTAACTATCTAAATCACTATTCAAGTTTCCTCCGTAATCATTAGATAGAATGTTCACCAGTTCATAGTGTAATATTAGTGTAATAATAGTAAGTTGTTTAACCATTAACAACCACTATTGTAGTACATTAACATAAAACTGTATGATGTAACCTTGCATTCATTTCATTATTCATGTAGGTATCACATACTTGACATTATGAACATCTCAACAAGAAAGGAATCAGCATCATCAATCTGACACAATAATCAATCACATCATTGAACACCAATATACCCTAGAAACCCCGCAGGATGAAAACCAGCAAGCGTTTAATTTTATTATTAAATGATCATGAGGGTGTTCACCCATCACTCAATGGCTCATAAGGGAGACCATCCCTTAACCATTTTTATAAATCTTACAAGAAAATATACAAATATGTAGCTTAAAACGATTACAATAATTATGATAGAATTTACCCACTAATCTTCATATCTTCATGTCTTCATATCTTGGTGGCCTTGATGTACCTACAATGGACAATCGGGCATCGGACCATTCTGCAGTTTTCACTCATCTTCATGAACCATTAATCAATTACCTACCACCATGCTAAGCATAGTATTTCCTTTGTACAAGTTAACATCATTTCCTGCTAATGTTGTCTTCAACACACATTGATGTCAGGATTCATAAAGTATTAATCAACACATTCATAGGTATATAATAGTGAAGCTTCTCCATCTACTCATGTACATTCATGACATGCAAGTAAAATATCTTGACATGCTTCCTTTAACAACACTACATATGTGCTATTTATAAGAAATCACATTAACTAATATTTCCCTCACATAAGCACACATTCCTACAAGATAATAACTACATCTGCCAAGAATTTCTTCAAAATAAACTGATACATCAGTTATGATCTTCATGCATGCAAGTTACATAAATTTAATGAAAATAACTAACCCTTAAGCTATTACTTTTGGCTCATGTCAAGAAAGCTAACACAACAATGTTGTTCCTATGCATACAAATGCATATAGTTTCCAAAAGAATCTTCCCAATGGAATTCGTAACACAAGCTAACACAACAATGTTATTCCCATGCATACAAATTCATATAGTTTCCAAATTAATCTTCCCAATGGAATTCGTAACACAATCAAGCATGCAAACACATGTTTCCTTTTCGAGGGAATTTTAGAATAATATGGCATGCAAAACATGTTTCCTTCCCCATAAACATAGGTGATAAAACATACAAATACATGTATTATTTTCCAAATATTATACCAACATTACCCACATATATATTCCATTTATTTTCATTAATAAGTAATAAAATAAAATGCACAAAATAATTATCCATTTGGGTCCACCTCCCTTTGGATTTTTGTTAAAATGTCTAACTTAAAAAGCATAGAAAGTAGGGGTGTTACACATTCCCCCTCTGAAAACAAACACCGTCCTCAGTGTTAACAGACTATCTACTATAGTTCATTATGAAAATAAAGATGGATATTTTTCCATCATCTCAGCTTCTCTTTTCCAGGTAGCCTTTTCAGCAATAAAGTGTTTCCACTGCACTTTTACTCTGGTTACTGTTCTATTTCTCAATTCAATTTCTTCCCGCTCCAATATTTGAAGTGGCTCTGGAAGGAACTCCCCTTCTAGTTCCACCTGTATCACATTCCAATCAACAACATGAAAAGCATCATGTACATATATTTTTAATAACGAAACATGAAACACATCATGAACTTTAACATGGGGGGGTAAGGCTAGTCTATAAGCCACCGGTCCCACCCTTTCTAAGACCTCAAAAGGCCCACAGTATCTAGGAGCCAATTTTGCATAGCTCCCAGCATATAGAGTGCTCTTTTTGGGTTTAATCCGTAGATACACATGGTCACCCTTTTTTTACTCTTGGTGCACTCTCTTCTTGTCGGCATAAATTTTCTGTCGATCTTGGGCTGTCTTGATGTTTATCTATATTTGTTTGAGAATCATTTCCATTTCTTGTAGAGCATCTGGCCCAAGTACTAGCTTATCGTTAGGTTGGCTCCAGCTTAAAGGAGTATAGCACTTTCTTCCATAGAGTGCCTCAAATGGACTCATTTTTATGGAAGATTGGTAGCAGTTATTATAAGAAAATTCGACTAAATATAAATAGTTTTCCCATTTAGCTGGCCTATCCATCACTTACATTCGGACCATATTCTCCAAAATTTGATTTGTTCTCTTAGTTTGACCATCCGTCTGAGGGTGATAAGCAGTACTAAAATTTAATTTAGTGCCCATGCCTCCAAACAGACTCTTCCAAAAGGCTGTTGTGAACTTGGAATCTCTATCTGAAATAATCACTTTAGTAACCCCGTGTAGCCTTAAAATTTCCTTCATGAAGACATTTTCCACTTGGGCTGTCCGAAAAGTAGATTTCACAGGTATGAAATGTGCAGCCTTTTTTATCTACCACTACCATCACTGAGTCATGCTAGTACTTTCTTTTGGGTAACCTGGTTATAAAGTCTATAGAAACAGTGTCCCATATCCATTTAGCAATTGGTAAGGGATTTAGAAGACCAGCTGGATGCTGATGTTCAGCTTTGACTAGTTGACATTCCATGCATCTGGCTAAGTAATTGGCCACGTCTTTTACCATTCCTGGCAAAAATAATTTCTTTTTCAAGGTTGTAAGCATTTTATGATTTCCAAGATTTCTTGAATATGGTTTTTTATGATATTCATCTAGGATTTCTTTTTTCAAAGAGTCTACATTGGGGATATAGAATCTGTTTCTATAACCGATCATCCCTTTCTGATTTTCGGTGTATTTAGCCATTTCCTTTTTCAGCATTTGCACTTGTAGTTTCTCATAGTTGGGATCTTGATCTGCTACCTTTTTTACTAATCCTTCTAAGTCAAAACTGGCACTACTCCCAATGTTACTTATGTTTTGGCAAGCATTTCTGCTTAGAGCATCAAAAAAAAATTTTCTTTCCCTTTGATATGTTTTATGTCCATATCAAATTCACTTAGAAAAGACAACCATCTAGCTTGTCGAGCATTCAAATATGTTTCAGTGAAAAAATACTTGAGACTAATATGATCTGTCATCAATGTAAAAAAATTTCCGAGAAGATAGTGTCGCCACATCTTCAAGGCATGAATTACAACAGCTAACTCAAGATCATATACACTGTAATTCTGTTCATGTTTCTTAAATTTTCTAGATTCATATACAATAAAAGAATTATCTTGCAACAGAAATCCTCCCAATCCCTCTCTACACGCATCCGTACACACGACACACTCTTTATCGAGATCTCCAATCTTCAATATAGGTATTGTAGTAAGTTTTAATTTCAGTTGTTCAAAGCTATTTTGGCATTTTTCAGTCCACTCAAATTTGGTGCCTTTCCTCTGTAGTGAAGTTATGGGATATGCTATTGCAGAAAATATTTCTACAAATCGTCGGTAATATCCTACAATCCCCATAAATGATCTTACTACTGAGACATCAGTCGGCACTGGCCACTCTCTAATGGCCTTTATTTTCTCAAGGTCAGCAACCAATCCTTGTTTAGAAATTATATGCCCAAAATATTGAATTTTAACCTTATAAAATTCACATTCGGTGAACTTGGCATACAACTGATTCTCCCTAAGAGTCTGCAACACAATTCTAAGCTGTTCTTTATGTTTTGCCTCACTTTTTGAATAGATTATAATATCGTCTATAAATACTAGTACGAATTTGTCTAAGTATTTATTTACAACACTATTCATTAATCACATAAAAGTGGCAGGGGCATTGGTCAAACCGAAAAGGTAGAACTACAAATTCGCAGTTACCATACCTGGTTCGAAAGGCTATTTTACTAATATCCTCCTCCTTAATTCTGAGTTGGTGATAACTGTTGGGTATGTGTTATATTCTTTCCACGATTAGCCCCACATGCTGTATGTTGTGTCGGGTGTAGCTGGGGGGTCACGAGGGGCGAAGCAGTCCCCACTCATAGGCGGATCCGCCCATGGTTTTGTGCATGGTTTTGCACATGGTTTTGGGGTTCTATGGTTTTCGGCCCCTGGTATTTTGTAGATCCAGTCAAGGGAACTACGGTTATGTTCTAATCCAGGGTTAATGGATTGGGGTTTATGTATGCTTCGGCATGTATATATATGTGTTGTAACACTAAAAGGAATATAATGAAAAATCAAGCTGGTCGTCCCGATTTGGGATCCAGGGGGAAAATCTCTGTGTTTATCTGTTTTATGTTTTATGCTCTCGCTATTGTTTATTTTCTGTTATAAGATTCGTGTGTAGATAATTTATGTTCAGGGTTAAAACCTACATTTGGTATCGGAGCTGTTTCGGCTTCAAGGGGACGCCTTTTTTGTTGAGGGTTTTTTTCTCGGGCCTGTGGTAGACCCTGTTCAGTGGGAGATCTGCGGGATCGATTCTTGCGGTGAAAGAAGATGGCGAGCGGTGGAAAGATAGAGATCGAGAAATTTAATGGTCAGAGTTTTGAGTTGTGGAAGTTCAAGATGGAGGATCTGCTGGTGGATAAAGATCAGTGGATCGCGGTAGATCCAGGTACTAAACCAACGGCAATGTCAGACGAAGACTGGAAGAAACTGGATCGAAAGGCTAAGAGCACAATACGGTTGTGTGTCTCAGATTCAGTATTGTTGAATGTATCTGGGGAAGCTACGGAGAAGACCTTGTGGGAAAAACTTGGGACTTTGTACCAATCTAAGTCTCTGGTGAATAAGTTGTTCCTGCGGAAAAAGCTGTATAACCTGAGGATGAAGGATGGAGACTCGGTGACAGAGCATCTGAACGCCTTCAATACTGTGGTAAGTCAACTATCATTTGTTGATATTAAAATCTCGGATGAAGATAAGTGCATCAGTTTGTTGTGTTCTCTACCAGACTCGTGGGATAGTCTGGTTATTGCAATAGGTAGCAACACAACTACCTTGAATTTTGATGACATTGTCTCAGCCTTGCTGTCGGAGGAAATGAGACGGAGAAATATGGAGGGTCAAAATGGAGATGCCTTATATGTACGAGGAAGGTCCCAGAACAGAAACAAGAATAAGGTTTCGAGTGGGAGATCTAAATCTCCTGGAAAGTTTGTAAAGGTGTGCTGGAAATGCGGAAAGGAAGGGCACTACAAAAAGGAATGCGGATCTAAAGCTCCTGAGAAAGGAAAGGGATCTGATGAAGCTCCTTCTGCAGAGGAAAAAACCACCTCGGATGAAGGTGGGGATGTGTATTTGGCTTCTTCTTCAAATACACATGTAGATCATGAGTCATGGTTGATTGACTCAGGTGCATACTTTCACTTCACTCCCCATAGGGAGTGGTTCTACGAGTATGAGAAATATGATGGTGATGTCTTCCTAGGGGATGATAGGAAGGCTAGAATCGTCGGACGTGGAAAGGTTAAGCTGAAGCTGCAAGGTGGAAGGATTAGAACACTTCCTGGTGTTCTGCATATTCCTGCATTGGCCAGAAATCTGATTTCTGTAAGCAAGATGGATGATGCAGGTGTAAAAACAGTGTTCGAGAAAGATGCCTGCAAGATGGTTCGGGGAGCACCGGTATTAATGCGGGGAGTTCGGACTGGAACTCTATACAAGCTACAAGGTAGCACTGTTATTGATGGGTGTAACAGTTCTGTGGTTCCTGAAAGTGGGACAGAAAGTCTAGCTGTCTCTAGAGAAAAGACCATGCTATGGCATCAAAGGCTTGGACATATTGGAGAGAAGGGCCTTCGGATACTCCATAGAGATGGTATGGTAGAAGGTATGTCTAATTTCTCTCTGGATTTCGATTTCTGTGAACATTGTGTATATGGGAAGCAGAATCGGGTGAGTTTTCCTTCTGGTGCTAAGAGGGCAAACAAGATATTAGAACTTGTGCACAGTGATGTGTTTGGACCTGTGTCAGTTCCATCACTGGGAGAGTCTGTGTACTATGTTTCATTCATAGATGACTTCTCAAGGAATACATGGATATATTTATTAAGGAAGAAATCTTAAGTCTTTGACAAATTTAAATAATTTAAGGCTATGGTGGAAAACCAGACAGAGAATAAGATACAAGCGCTGAGGACGGATAATGGTGGGGAGTTCTACAAGAAGGAATTTTAAGAGTTCTGTAAGAAGTGTGGTATAGCATGGCAGAAGACAACTCCATACACACCTCAGCAAAACGGAGTTGCAGAAAGAATGAACAGAACGCTAATGGAAAAGGCAAGAAGCATGCTCAATGGTACCGGGTTAGGACAAGAATTCTGGGTAGAGGCAGTGGAGATTGCATGTTACTTAGTTAACAGATCACCTTCATCAGCGTTGGAGGATAAGACTCCACATGAGGTATGGACTGGTAAGAAACCCTCTCTTTCACATCTAAGGGTATTTGGATGTGATGCATATGTACATGTTCCAAAGGAGAAAAGGACCTAGTTGGATAATAAATCTGAAAGGTGCATCTTTATTGGGTATAAGGATGGTTTAAAGGGTTACAAGCTTTGGAACCCAGAAACAAGGAAGGTTGTGTACAGCCGAGATGTGGTGTTTAGAGAAGTGAAAGATGTTGTTAAACATGAAGTCCTACCAAAGGAACCTGAGAAGATAGAGTTTGAACTAAAGGAGGATGAATCAGACTCTACAACAGAAGAAGACTCAGAAGATGAAGAGCCACAAACTCCAGCTTTGAGAAGATCAGTTCGGGAAAGAAGGCAACCGGAAAGGTATAGTCCATCTGCTTTCTGTTCAGGTTTTGCCTTAACTATAACTGATGATGAACCCAGAACTGTCAGGGAGGCAGTAGATTCAGAGGATGGAAAACTCTGGAAGGAGGCCATGGTTGATGAAATGGCATCCTTGCACAAAAACGATGCATGGGATCTGGTGGAGTTTCCGGTTGGAAGGAAGCCCATTGGGAGCAAATGGGTGTTTAAGAAGAAGATGAATGTAGAAGGCAAGGTGGAGAAATACAAAGCTCGGTTGGTAGCGAAAGGTTATTCCCAGGTGCCGGGAATTGATTTTGGTGATATTTTTTCTCCTGTTGCCAAGGTTGCTTCTATTAGATTACTTTTATCTGTTGCTGCTGCATTTGATTTTGAGATAGAACAGATGGATGTGAAGACAACATTTCTTCACGGGGATCTAGAAGAGGAGATCTACATGAAGCAACCTGAAGGCTTTATGGTGAAGGGTAAGAAAGAACTGGTGTGCAGGTTGAAGAAGTCTCTCTATGGGTTAAAACAATCACCAAGGATGTGGTATCAGAAATTTGATACCTATATACGGGGACTTGGCTTCACCAGAAGCAAGGAGGATCACTGTGTTTATTTTAAATTAATTGGTGACCGTGTTATTTATTTGGTCTTGTATGTGGATGATATGTTTTTGATTGGAAATGAAAAAGAAATTATCCAAGATTTGAAGACCCAACTGTTCTCCAAATTCGACATGAAGGATATTGGTGCCGCAAACTATATTTTGGGCATGGAAATTAAGAGAGATTGTGCAAAGAGGAAGCTCTGGTTAAACCAGAGGAAGTATGTCGAGACTATATTGCAGAGGTTCAATATGCAGGACAGTAAACCGGTGAATGTTCTGATTCCTTGTAGGTACAAATCTGTCTGCTGAACAGTGTCCCAAGACACAAGAAGAAGAGGAGGATATGTCTCGTGTTCCATATGCAAGTGCAGTGGGTAGCCTAATGTATGCAATGGTCTGTACTAGACCAGACATTGCACATGCAGTGGGAGTATTGAGCAGGTTTATGTCAAACCCAGGGAAGGAGCATTGGACAACAGTGAAGCGGGTTTTCATATATTTACGTGGCACTAGTGATTATGGCTTGTGCTACCAGGGAAGACCAGGATTGGAAAGAATGTTGGACATTCATGGTTTTGTTGATGCAGACTGGGCTGGAGATCTGGACGAAAGAAGATCTACAAGTGGGTATGTGTTTAGCCTATTTGGAGGCGCAGTCAGTTGGATGAGTAAAAGACAGTCTGTAGTGGCTCTTTCAACTACAGAGGCAGAATACATAGCAGCCATTCATGCAAGCAAGCAAGAAGTTTGGTTGCAGAGATTGTGTTCAAGTATGGGGTTGGTACAGCAAGCTATAAGGATAGACTGTGATAGCCAAAGTGCAATTTTCTTGGCTAAGAACCCTGCTTATCATTCAAAGACAAAGCACATTGATGTTCAATATCACTTTGTTAGAGATATGGTTGAGGCTAAAAGGGTGTTGCCGGTAAAGGTGGACACTTTGAAGAATGTTGCAGATGCATTGACGAAGTCTGTGAGCACTCAGAAGTTCTCTTGGTGTAGAGAAACAATGGGTGTTGAAGAATTGGGCAAATAACTAAGCTCTCTTGTGGCCCCCCGTGGAAAGAAAACAACAAGTGGGAGAATGTTGGGTATGTGTTATATTCTTTCCACGATTAGCCCCACACGCTGTATGTTGCGTCGGGCGTAGCTTGGGGGTCACGAGGGGCGAAGCAGTCCCCACCGTTGGGGTCCGGGGCAGCGCCCCGGCCAAAATTGGTTTTTGTGCGGACCCACTCATAGGCGGATCCGCCCATGGTTTTGTGCATGGTTTTGCACATGGTTTTGGGGTTCGATGGTTTTCAGCCCCTGGTATTTTTGTAGATCCGGTCAAGGGAACTACGGTTATGTTCTAATCCAGGGTTAATGGATTGGGGTTTATGTATGCTCCGGCATGTATATATATGTGTTGTAACACTAAAAGGAATATAAATGAAAAATCAAGCTGGTCGTCCCGATTTGGGATCCAGGGGAAAATCTCTGTGTTTATCTGTTTTATGTTTTATGCTCTTGCTATTGTTTATTTTCTGTTATAAGATTCGTGTGTAGATAATTTCTGTTCAGGGTTAAAACCTACAATAACCAGTCCTTAAGTCAATGTTAGAGAATACTGAAGCTCCTCTCACCTGATCAAAAAGGTCATCTATTCTAGGCAATGTATAATTGTTTTTTATTGTCAACTTATTCAATTGATGATAGTCAATGCACATTCTGAAGGTTCCATCCTTCTTTTTCATGAACAGCACCGAGGCTCCCCAAGGAGATACACTCGGTCTGATGTTACCTTTATCCAACAATTCTTGTAATTACATTTTTAACTCCATGAGTTCAGGGGGGCTCATCTGGTAAGGGTCTCTAGAAACTAGTGTTGCCCCTGGCACCAAATCGATTGAAAAATCGATCTCTCTCTTGGGGGGAAGATGAGGAATCTCATTTGGGAAAACTTTCTTAAATTCTCTTATCACTGGTAAGGTGTCTAACAAGTTTTCTTCAAGTTGTTGTCCTAATTCTTCAACATGTGCTGCATATACTTGATATCCCTTCCTAGTTGTTCCTTTTAGCTAAAGGGTTAAGATCTGCCTTACAGAAATAGGTTTCGGTTTCCCTTTTAGTATGAATGGTTTTCCTTCATCATCTATGCAGTGCAGATTTTTTTCCCAACAATTCAGCATGGTCTTTTTCTTTTCTAACCAGTCCTTTCCTATCAATAAATCATAGGAACCTAATGGCAAAATGTTTAAGTCTACCTCTCTCTGATATTAATTCAATTTAACAGTTGTTTTAGGTAGCTTGTGAGTTACCTTGCATTTAGTTCCGGTAGCTAACTGTACCAACCAAGGCTATTGAAACTTTTCTATTCTGAGTTTACATTTTTCTACAACTTGTGGACTAATATAACTCAAAGAAGCACCCGGATCAATTAAGATAGTAACAGATTGATCAGAAATTTTACCTTCCATTTCGACCATAGTAGACTGATGTTCCGATTGTCAGTTCTCCAAGGCTTCACTAAGAGTGGGGATACTCCTTGCTACATCATTCACTGTCGTAGCTTCTCTATCTCTCAGAGCCATATGAATATTTCAGTGTGGATAGTCCCTCAATAGATGACGTTCTCCAAAACCCCAGCACTTCAAAGGCTCCTGCATTTTAACCATTCCTTCCTTTTTGTTACTTCCATCTATTTTATTTGAACCAACTTCAGATTGAGCATTTTGACTTTCATTTGTTTTGTTAACTTTCTTTCGCTGATGATTCCTACCAAAGTTCTTCAAGTAGGCTGGTTTCTGTTTCCTTCCTTTGAATTCACCCTTGTTTGTCTAGCTCTTCCCCTTTTCACTCTTTCCTTTAAACTACTGGTAGCATAATCTGGCTTTCCTCACTACTTCATCCATGGTTTTTGGATTATCGAACTCTATTTTCTCATTATACATAATAGGAAAACAGTTCAAAAACCTTTGCACCTTTTCTTTCTCTTCACGAATATAAGGAACATATCTTAACATATTTGTGAACTTGGTGACAAACTCATCTATAGTGAGTTGTCCCAATCTAAGTTCGTGAAACTCTTTTTCTTTATCATCATAATAGCGTTCGTTCAAATACCAGTTTTTAAACTCGACTTGGAAATATTCCCAAGTCACTGTTTTTTAATCAATGTCATGAACCATTTTTTTTTCCACCCACCACAAGGTAGCCTTACCTTGCAGCTGGTAGATAGCTAATCTGGCCCTCAGATTACTTTCATACTTGTAGACCTGAAAATACTTAATCATATTAAGCAACCATGCCTCAACATCTTCCTCCTTCTCTCCATCATAGGAGGGAGATTTTATTTTCCGAAATTCACCTTGTAATTCTTTCTTCTATTTAGACTGGTGTATAGTGGTGTAATCTTCCTCATAATCATCTGAAATATTGGCCTTGCCTTTCCTTCTCCTTCCGGAACCTTCACATTCCTAGATATTCCGAGAAGTCAATTCTCTTATCAGTTTTTCCTTCTCTTCACTGTCTAAAGATAGCCTATCATTTTGGCTTCTTAGCTGGGCCATATCCCGTTGCATCCTGTGTAACATGGCCATCAGAGGAGAATTGGGATCTAGCTTGTTATCTCCACCACCCATATCAACATAGAGTTCATCCTCTACCGACATAATTTCTGCGACGGTTCTGTTTCCAGTATTTTCTCACTGTACAACAACACAACATTAGTATACTTTTAACATCATACAATATTTTTTTGTCACATAACATTTCTGAGTGAGCATGTAAATTGCCCAGTTGTTAAACTAGGGCTATGATACCACTTGTAATGTTCCTCAATTTCCTCTAATTTTTTTTTTTCTATTATGTCGTCACCCTAAGACTAGACTATATTTTTGTTTTAAAGTTATTTTTCTTATTGTATACGATAATTAATTCTGTTCATTTAATTACTTAATAGTTATTCAGAAATACCTCTTTCAAATTTATATTTAATATACCTCTATTAATCATAAATTTATATATTTAATTTATTCACCTTGTCATATACTCCAATATAATCACCATATACTCTTCCTATAATTTTCTTTGTATAATAACCATGATAATTCATAGTATCACATGCCCAACTCTACTCATATATATATATATCATACATTCAACTATGAATATATAGATATTACATGATTTAGTCATACCCTCACACGACTCTAATTATTTTCCTATGACTATTATTTCAATGAAAAGGAATATAATCATATTTACATTTTATGCTATCGGATTTTCAATGGATCCATATTCACATTGTGATAGCCTTGTACAATTTGTCAATTCACGTGATATAATATGATTGCCCTATTTAATTATTTCACCTATGGATGAATCGATATACTAAAATCGATTTCTATACTACTACCTTACGAAAGGGTAACCAAATGTGTACCAGATTTAATGATTTCAATGGTACCTATCTTTATAACTCGAATCTTGCCCTAAGGCTCGATTCCCTTGGCGTATTATTTCATTGGAAATTCCCAGGGGTTGGAATCTTGAGACAGTGTACCATTGGGTAATACATGTAATGAATTGAACGGTTTATACTTACCCCTCCTAAAAGCTTTGGTAGTCTTATTAGGGTTATTTATGAAGCCTCTCTATGATTACCATTGTTTATCATCCATAAGTGATTTTCTCAGCTCTTCTCAAAATTTTCTTACTACTTTTAGGTTTTCAATCTTTAGGCAATGGTTGGCGTATTAAATTTTTATCTCTGGATTCGGGAAACCTCTGTTCCCTCCCATCGATCCTTACTGTTCTTTGTACTCAATCATCAGATGAAGACACGCGTAAGGTCACAATTTTTTTAGGGTTGGCATATCCCGAGGTATATCTTGTTTAAACTTCTGGACTTTTGTATTCATTTGCTTCGTTCGTCTATCACATTTGTGCACCTCCTCTCAGAGCCGAAAGGAGAAGTATACCCGTTAGATTCACTGTGGGTGACGGGTTTTTATAAAGTGATTTCGCCCTCTGTATTTACAGGTAACCCAAAATTTCGTTCTATGCTACATTATTTCTATCAAACGATTTTATAGAGAGACATTCTATTGGATTATCGATTTATCCCCAAAAATTTTCATTTTCCCTACGGGGTGTAGCTTATCGTATTTCTTACTACACGTCATTTTATTTAATTCCATACAGAATGTTATCAAATGATTTGCGTAGGGCTCAGCCAAATGATATGGAACTCGGCCTTACTATCTTTTGTGGTAAGTGGTTATTTCTATAGCCATTGTTTTTCTTGCTTCTTGGTTTTAATATTTAATTTGTATAACGAGACTAATAGTTCTATGCCCATCTTTGCGTAGATAGCGAACTGTTAACGAGGGTTTTACTCGCCTCCCTTTCACTCAAGTAAAGTCAAATTTTTTTTACATTGTTAATCTTTGTCTAGAGTTTTTCTTTTATTTTATATAAACTGAATTCTAAGCTTGTCTTCTTTGTTTTATGCAGGAAAGGTATGAAGCCAATATTTTCCTACCCTCTTATCGGATTTGTCATGAAAGTTTTGACATAATTCTTACAATAAATCTTAGCATTGTAACCAGGTTAGTCATGGAAAATCGAGGAGCATCTCTGCATTTCTATTTTACCATTTCTCCAAATTTTAAGTTTTATTAACTGAAACTATGATCTAAGGAGGCTATTCCTCTCTCGCATGTCCATGAGAACTTCTGTTAATATTGTATTTAGTTTTTAATTTACTATGGTGTGAAGCTTTGTCACCCACATCCTTTTGTAATAATTCTACTTATTTTTAGGATGGACTGTGTACTTCTTCTGAACTTACAGTGAGGTGTATTCTGCCAGGGTAACAACATTTTCGCTTAACATTTGATTATCAGGCCTTAATAGATAAACTTTTACAGAATTATTGTGGAATGAAATTCATTCCACTTGTAGATATTTATAAATAAATTTTATTTCCATCCATTTATCTTCAATACTCTTATAATGTGCATATAATTACAGTTTGACCATAAATTATCTGCATTTTAATAAAATGTCTGTGGATGTAAAATATCTCCCCTTTTGTTTAAATTTTTATTTACAAAAATTTATAAGGTTTTATTCAGTAGTATAGATACAACCTATTCTTCAAATATATATATTTGTTTTTATATGATTTCAATTAAATTTAATAATCTTAAGAGATTAAGTAAGGAGATTTATTTAACTTTATAATTGCAGAAGGGTTAAACTCATCCTTTCAGCATATCACTTTGATTTATTATTGTGATATCTGTTAATAATTTCTCCAACTTTCACTCTAACAGTAATTTATATAATTAATTCATATTTATATTTATGGTATGGATTATTTGAATTCTTCCCTGAGGAAATAGAAATTTTACATTCTAAATTTTCTTTGATTTTGAAAGTACAATCCAGGTTATTAATAAATGTTTTCAATATTTTCTTTCTCCATAAATTCTTTGTAGCACTCTAAATGTAGAGACTCATGATTAACAAAGAATATCAATAGAATTAAATCCTTTCTTAAATTTTGAAATGAATTCCTCTTTGCATATTATACAGAGTTTAGGATATCATATCAATTAGCTGCTAGTATAGAAAGTTTATATCTTTCTGTTCATATAACTATTCTTTATAGAAGCAAATTAAAGTTACAATTTTCAATTTTTCTATGGGATTATTATAAATATCTCCAGATTTAGACCATACTCTGGTTTAGAGATTCTGGTTGATAAATTTTCCATAGATTATATTCCTACAACTATATAGAAGTTAGATGATTAATTTATTCCAACTAACTCTGTTAAATGTAGGAATTTATTAATTACAACATATCATTTTAATTTCTCAAATCCAAATAAAATATTAACAATTCATAATAATATCGATAACAGAATATCATAGATTATATGTGCATACCAAAATTTTTCTATGACCAATCCTCCCAACCTTAGAATTCTTCTCTCTCCAGAATTCACCCCCGACCTGAGATCTTCCCATGAACAGACCAACCTCAATCTGTTCTGGAGCAGCTTACTTAAACTATGCTCTCCCCCAAGCCTGTTTCTAATTCTGCGTCCATAATTTCAGGATGCTTTTCTTCCTGTTTCCCTAGGCTTCCCTTAATGAGGGACTTTAAATTTGCTTTCTGCTTTTCTAGCTTTTTACCTCTTCCCAACTACTTTACTCTTCATTGGGGAATTTATATTTTTCCTCTTCAATATAAATTGGCATTTTTCCTTTCAAGGCTTTTTGAAAGGTTTTGGGAAAGACTTAGCCTTATCCATATTGTCATGGATGAGGCTTATGATCTCCAATCTCATCTGGTCATAGTGCACACATAAATATTCCATTTATTTTCATTAATAGGTAATTAAATAAAATGCACAGAATAATTATCCATTTGGGTCCACTCCCCTTTGGATTTTTGTTCAAATGTCTAACTTAAAAAGCATAGAAACTAGGGGCGTTACACATTCCCCTTCTAAAAACAAACACCGTCCTCGGTGTTAATAGACTATTTACTATAGTTCATTATGAAAATAAAGATGGATATTTTTCCATCATCTCAGCTTCTCTTTCCCATGTAGCCTCTTCAGCAATAAAGTGTTTCCACTGCACTTTTACTCTGGTTATTGTTCTATTTCTCAATTCAATTTCTTCCCGCTTCAATATTTGAAGCGGCTCTGGAAGGAACTCCCCTTCTGGTTCCACCTGTACCACATTCCAATCAACAACATGAAAAGCATCATGTACATATATTTTTAATAATGAAACATGAAACACATCATGAATTTTAACATGGGGGGGGTAAGGCTAGTCTATAAGCCATCGGTCCCACCCTTTCTAAGACCTCAAAAGGCCCACAATATCTAGGAGCCAATTTTGCATAGCTCCCAGCATAAAGAGTGCTCTTTTTGGGTTTAATCCGTAGATACACATGGTCACCCACTTTGTACTCTTGGTGCACTTTGTTCTTGTCGGCATAACTTTTCTGTCTATCTTGGGTTGTCTTGATGTTTCTCTATATTTGTTTGACAATCCTTTCCATTTCTTGTAGAGCATCTAGCCTAAGTACTAGATTATTTTCAGGATGGCTCCATATTAAAGGAGCATGGCACTTTCTTCCATAGAGTGCACTTTGATGGAAGATTAGTAGCTGATATTATAAGAAAATTCGACTAAATGTAAATAGTCTTCCCATTTAGTTGGCCTATCCATCACATACATTCAGAGCATATCCTCCAAAATTTGATTTGTTCTCTCAGTTTGACCATCCGCCTGAGGGTGATAAGCAGTACTAAAATTTAATTTAGTGCCCATGCCTCCAAACAGACTCTTCCAGAAGGATGTTGTGAACTTGGCATCTCTATTTGAAATAATCACTTTAGGAACCCCGTGTAGCCTTAAAATTTCCTTCATGAACACATTTTCCACTTGGGCTGTCCCAAAAGTAGATTTCACATGTATGAAATGTTCAGCCTTTGTTAAAGTATCTACCACTACCATCATTGAGTCATGCTGGTACTTTGTTCTAGGTAACCCGGTTATAAAGTCTATAGAAATAGTGTCCCATATCCATTCAGCAATTGGTAAGGGATTTAGAAGACCCGCTGGATGTTGATGTTCAGCTTTGACTTGTTGACATTCCATGCATCTGGCTAAGTAATTGGCCACGCATTTTTTCATTCCTAGCCAAAATAATTTATTTTTCAGGGCTGTAAGAATTTTCTAATATCCAGGATGTCCTGAATATGGTTGTTTATGATATTCATCTAGGATTTCATTTTTCAAAGAGTCTACATTGGGGATATACAATCTGTTTCTATAACAAATCATCCATTTCTGATTTTAGGTGTATCCAGCCATTTCCTTTTTCAGCATTTTCACTTGTAGTTTCTCATAGTTGGGATCTTGATCTGCTACCTTTTTCACTAATCCTTCTAAGTCAAAATTGGCACTACTCCCAATGTTACTTATTTTTTGGCAAGCATTTCTGCTTAGAGCATCAACAATTTTGTTTTCTTTCCCTTTGATATGTTTTATGTCCATATCAAATTCACTAAAAAAAGACAGCCATCTAGCTTGTTGAGCATTCAAATTTGTTTGAGTGAAAAAATACTTGAGACTGATATGATCTGTCATCAATGTAATTTTTTTTCCGAGAATATACAGTCGCCACATCTTCAAGGCATGAATTACAGCAGCTAACTCAAGATCATATACACCGTAATTCTTTTCATCTTTCTTACTTTTTATAGATTCATATGCAATAACATAATTCTCTTGCAACAGAAATCCTCCCAATCCCTCTCTACACGCATCCGTACACACGACAAACTCTTCATTAGGATCTACAATCTTCAGTATAGGTGCTGTAGTAATTTTTAATTTCATTTGTTCAAAGCTATTTTGGCATCTTTCAGTCCACTCAAATTTGGTGCCTTTCCTCTGTAGTGAAGTTATGGGATATGCTATTGCACAAAATATTTCTACAAACCATCAGTAATATCCTACAATCCCCATAAATGATCTTAGCACTGAGACATCAGTCGGCACCGGCCACTCTCTAATGGCCTTTATTTTCTCACAGTCAACAGCCAATCCTTGTTCAGAAATTATATTCCCCAAATATTGAATTTTATCCTTATAAAATTCACATTTGCTAAACTTGGCATAGAACTGATTCTCCTTAAGAGTCTGCAACACAATTCTAAGGTGTTCTTTATGTTATGCCTCACTTTTTGAATAGATTAGAATATCGTCTATAAATACTAGTACAAATTTATCTAAGTATTTATTCAAAACACTATTCATTAAGCACATAAAAGTGGCAGGGGCATTAGTCAAACCGAAAGGTAGAACTACAAATTTGTAGTGACCATACCTGGTTCGAAAGGTTGTTTTACTGATATCCTCCTCCTTAATTCTGAGTTGGTGATAACCAGTCCTTAAGTCAATATTAGAGAATACTAAAGCTCCTCTCACCTGATCAAAAAGGTCATCTATTATGGGCAATGTATAGCTTTTTTTATTGTCAACTTATTCAATTGATGATAGTCAATGCAAATTTTGAAGGTTCCATCCTTCTTTTTCACGAACAGCACAGGGGATCCCCAAGGAGATACACTCAGTCTGATGTAACCTTTATCTAGCAATACTTGTAATTGTATTTTTAACTCCATGAGTTCAGGGGGGATCATCTGGTAAGGGGCTCTAGATACTGGTGTTTCCCCTGGCACCAAATCGATTGAAAAATTGATCTCTCTCTTGGGGGGAAGATGAGTAATATCATCTGGGAAAACTTCCTTAAATTCTCTTATCATTGGTAAGGTGTCTAACAAATTTTCTTTAGGTTGTTGTCCTAATTATTCAACATGTATGACATATACTTGATATCCCTTCCTAACTATTCTTTTTAGCTGAAGGGTTGAGATCCGCCTTACAGAAATAGGTTTCGGTTTCCCTTTTAGTATGAATGGTTTTCCTTCATCATCTACGCACTGCAAAGTTTTGTCCGAACAATTCAACATGCTTTTTTTCTTTTCTAACCAGTCCATTCCTATCAGTAAATCATAGGAACCTAATGGAAAAATGTTTAATTCTAACTTTGTCTAATATTCATTCAATTTAACAGCTGTTTTAGGTAGCTTGTGAGTTACCTTACGTTTAGTTCTGGTAGCTAACTTTACCAACCAAGGCTGTTGAAATTTTTTTGTTCTGAGTTTACATTTTTCTACAACTTGTGGACTAATATAACTCAAAGAAGCACCTGGATCAATTAATATAGTAACAGGTTGATCAGAAATTTTACTTTCCATTTCGACCATAGTAGATTGATGTTCCTCTTGTCGGTTCTCCAAGGCTACACTAATAGTGGGGATATTCCTTGCTATGTCATTCACTGTGGTAGCTTCTCTGTCTCTCAAAACCATCTGAATATTTCTGTGTGGACAGTCTCTCAATAGTTGAGGTTCTCTGCAACCCCAGAACTTCAAAGGCTCCCGCATTTTAACCGTTCCTTCCTTTTTGTTACTTCCATCTATTTTCTTTTAACCAACTTGGGATTGAGCAGTTTGACTTTCATTTTTTTTGTTAGCTTTCTTTCGCTGATGATTCCTACCAAAGTTTTTCAAGTAGGCTAGTTCCTATTTCCTTCCTTTGAATTCACCCTTTTTTGTCTAGCTCTTCCCTTGTCCACTCTTTCCTTTAAACTATTAGTAGCATAATTTGGCTTTCCTCACTACTTCCTCCATGGTTTTTGGATTATCGAACTATATTTTCTCCTTATACACAGTAAGCAAACAGTTCAAAAACCTTTACACCTATGGTTGCTCTTCACGAATATAAGGAACATATCTCAACAGATTTGTGAACTTGGTGACAAACTCATAATAGCGTTCATTCAAATACCAGTTTTTAAACTTGACATGGAAATCTTCCCAAGTCACTGTTTTTTCATCAATGGCATGAACCATTTTTGTTTCCTCCCACCACAAGGTAGCCTTACGTTGCAGCTAGTAGATAGCTAATCTGGCCCTCAGATTGCTTTCATACTCATAGACCTGAAAATACTTAATCATCTTCAGCAACCATGCCTCAGCATCTTCCTCCTTCTCTCCATCATAGGAGGGAGGTTTTATTCTCCGGAATTTTCCATGTAATTCTTTCTTCTATTTAGACTAGTGTCTAGTGTTTTCATCTTACTCAGAATCATCTGAGAGATTGACCCTGCCTTTGCTTCTCCTTCCAGAACCTTCACCTTCTTGGTATTTCAAGAAGTCAATTCTCTTATTAGTTTTTCGTTCTCTTCACTGGCTAAAGATAGCCTATAATTTTGGCTTCTCAGCTGGGCCATATCCCATTGCATCCTGTGCAACATGGCCATCAGATGAGCATTGGGATCTGGCATGTTATCTCCACCACCCAGATCAACATAGAGTTCATCCTCTGGCGACATAATTTCTGCGATGTTTCTGTTTCCAGTATTTTCTCACTGTACACCAACACCACGTTAGTAAACTTTTAACATCATAAAATAATTTTTCGTCACATAACATTTCTGAGTGAACACATAAACTGCCCAATTTTTAAACTAGGGCTTTGATACCATTTTTAATGTTCCTCAATTTCCTAATTTTTTTTTTTTTCTATTATGTCGTCACCCTAAGACTAGACTATATTTTTATTTTAAAGTTATCATTCTTATGTATATGATAATAAATTCTGTTCATTTAATTAATTAATAGTTATTCAAAAATACCTCTTTCAAATTTATATTTAATATACCTCTATTAATCATAAATTTATATCTTTAATTTATTCACCTTGTCATATACTCCAATATAATCACCATATATTCTTTCTATAATTTTCTTTGTATAATAACCATGATAATTCATAGTATCACATACCCAACTCTACTCATATATATATATATCCAACTATGAATATATAGATATTACAGGATTTAGTCATACCCTCACATGACTCTAATTATTTTCCTATGATCATTATTTCAATGAAAAGGAATATAATCATATTTACATTTTATGCTATCATATTTTCAATGGATCCATATTCACATTGTGATAGCCTTGTACAATTTGTAAATTCACATGATATAATATGATTGCCCAATTTAATTATTTCTCCTATGGATAAATCAATATACTAAAATCGATTTCTTTACTACTACCTTACGAAAGGGTTACCAAATGTGTACCAGATTTAATGATTTCAATGGTACCTATCTTTATAACTCGAATCTTTCCCTAAGGCTCGATTCCCTTGCTATATTATTTCATTGGAAATTCCTAGGGGTTGGAAATCTTGAGAGAGTGTACCATTGGGTAATACGTGTAATGAATTGAACGGTTTATACTTACCCCTCTTAAAAGCTTTGGTAGTCATATTAGGGTTATTTATGAAGCCTGTCTACGATTTCCACCATTTATCATCCATAAGTTATTTTCTTGGCTCTTCTCAAGATTTGCTTAGTACTTTTAGGTTTTCAATATTTATGCAATGATTGGAGTATTAAATGTTTATCTCTGGATTCGGGAAACCTCTGTTCCCTCCCATCGATCCTTACTATTTTTTGTACGCAATCATTAGATGAAGACACTTATAAGGTTACGATTTTTCTAGGGTTGGCATATCCCGAGGTATATCTTGTTTAACCTTCCAGACTTTTGTATTCATTTGCTTCGTTCGTCTATCACATTTGTGCGCTTCCTCTCAGAGCCAAAAGGAGAAGTGTACCCGTAACACTGTTACGAATGAAATAGGTAACCGCACTGTTACCTAATTTTTTTTGGTAGCATAACAAGCACCCGATTTTGAAAAGTGGTGATGCAAAATCACCCCTTTTTTTTGTGCACATTTTTTACACTCTAATATTTTTATTTATGAAGTATGAATATTTGTTTTAAAATGTTAGTGATTTTCATGCTAATTTTGAAACGTTTAGATGTAGCATGAGCTTTTTTTTTTTAGAGCGGTGATTTTCATGCTAATTTTGAAACGTATTGATGCAGCATCAACCTTTTTTTTTTAAGTGGTGATTTTCATGTTGGTAATAAAACACAAAATTTAGATTATATATATATATATATATATATATATATATATATATATATACAATAAAAAAACCAATAAAAATGTTAAAAAAAAACAAAATTAACTCGTAAAAATAAAAAATTTAAACAAAAATAAATAAATAAATAAAAAATATTCGAAAATTATATCGAAAGAAATGACAAAATTTGAAAAAAAAAAACATAATTTAAAGAAAAAAAACAAAAATTAACCCAAAAAAATTAAAAAATAAACATCAAAAACATTTTTTTCTAAGTTATTAAAAAAAACCATCTAATTAAAAAAAAAAATTAAAATAGAAAATTTAAAAATAATTAAAATTACAAAATTAAAATTTAGATAAAAAAAATAAAATACAAAAAAGAAAAAAATAAATTCAAAAATTTAAATTAAAATAATAATAATAATAATAATAAGAAAAAAAATACAAATTTTAAAATTAACAAAAAAACACAAATTTAAAAAAAAAAAAAACAAAATTTAAAATTAAAAAAGAAAATTAAAATAAAAAAACTATCATTAAAAAACAGAAAAATGAAAAAACCCTTGTGCAAATAATTAAAAAACAAATATTCATAAATTTATTGTTTTTTTTTAAATGAAACAATTTTAAAATTTTAAAAATGAAAAACAAAATAAACTAAAAGATTAAAAAAAAGAAAATTTAATGAAAATTTAATAAATTTAATAAATAAATTTTAAATTTTAAAAAATAATTAACCTAAAATATTAAATTTAAAAACAAAATTAAAAAAGAAAAACAAAAAAAATGAAATAGAATTAAATTTAAAATAAAAAATTTGAATTAAAAAATAAATAAATTTTAATTTTTGGAAATAATTTTTTTTTTAAATAATTAAATTAAATTAAAAAAAAAAAATTAAAAACAAAAAAGAAAAAAAAATTTTAAAAAAAAAAATGTTACGAATTAAAAAATATTAAAAATTAAAAAATAAAAATAAAAAAGAAAACATAAAATATATATATATATATATATATATATATATATATATATATATATATATATATATATCAAAAATAAAAAAATAAAAAAAAGAATTGTGGTGATGCCGCCAATCGGCCTCCCGCCGCGGGAGGCCGATTTCCGGAATTGCCCTTTGCCGCCACCTGGTGGAGAGGCCGATTGGCAGCGCCACGACGATCAAAAAAAATTTTAAATTTTTTAAATTTTTTATATTTTTTTTTTAATTTTTAACATTTTTTTTAATTTGTTTTTTTTTTTAAATTCAAAAAAATTAAAATTATTTTTTTTTAATTTAATTCTTATATTTGAATTTTATTTTATTTTATTTTATTCATTTTTTCGTTTTTAATTTTTTTTTCTAAATTTTGTTAATACTTTTTATAAAATTTTGTATTTTTTTTTTATTTAATTGATTTTTTATTTAATTTTTTAATTTTTTTATTATTAAGTTTATGTTTGGTTTTTTCATTTAATTTTTTAAAATTTAATAAATCTTGTATTATTTTTTTTATTTATTTGGATTTAATATATATATTTTTTTATTTTTATTTTTTTATTATTATTTTTTTAATTACATAAAATTCTTATATTTTTTTATTTGAATTAAAATTATTTATTTAAAATTAGATTTTTTTTTAATTAAACTTAATATTTTCAAAATAATTTGTTTTTTATATTATTTTTTATTTAATATATTTATTTTAATTTATTTTTCTTAATTTTTTATTTTCAATCGATTTTTAAAGTTTTTTAACTTTTTATTTCAACAATGCTTTTTTTTTCTTTATATTTAAAATTTATTTTTTATTTCAAAATTTATTTGTTTATTCATTTATTTATTAAAATGTAATATATTTTTTTTTAAATTTAATTTGTTATTTAATATTAACATTTTTTTTAAATTTAATAAAATATAATATATATATTTTTAATTTAAGTTTATATATATATATTATTTTTTAAAATTTATTTGTTTTCTTAATATCTATTTTTTTTAATTTAATATTTTTATTGTATTTTATTTTTCATTTTTTATTTTTAATTAATTTTTCATTTTTTTACTTTTAATATATATATATATATATATATATATATATATATATATAAAAGTTTTAAATATATTAAAATTTAATATATTTCTTTAAATTTATTTATTTTTTTTTATTTATTTTTTTTTAAAGAAACATTTTCTTTTTCTTTTTTAAATTTAATTTCTATATTTTTTTTTTAATATCTCTTTTTTGTTTTTATTTTTATTTTTTTATTTCTATATATTTTGAAATTTTAATCTTTAATTTTTTTAATTTTTTAATTTTATTTTTTTCCATAAATTTTAGGTTTTTTTTAATGTTTGAATTAAAATTTTTATTTTGTTTTTATTTTTATTTTTTTTATTCCTATATATTTTTAAATTTTAAGCTTTATAATGTTTTTATTTTTTAAATTTATTTTTTTCTTAAATTTTAGGTTTTTTTTAATGTCGAATTTAAAAAATTAAAAAATGTTATTTCTATTTTTTAAAATGTCAAAAATATGACACATTTTTTTTTTTTTGTTATTCCAGCATCAACTGGTTTTGTTTTAAGGGTGTTTTTTCAATCTGTTTTCAAGAAACAATTTTGTTTTTAGCATAATTTTATAAAATGTTGAAATTTGACCTTAAAAAAAAACCAAGTGCGTTCTGGAATACACCTTTTTTGTTTTTGGGGTGTTTTTTCATGTTTTTTGAGTCTTTTTGGGCTAGAGTTCTTGTTTTGAAGTCAAGTTACCTATTTCATCTGTAATAGTGTTCCGTTTGATTCACTATGGGGGACGGGTTTTTATAAAGTGATTCGGTGCTCTCTATTTATAGGTAACCCATAATTTCGTTCTATGTTACATTATTTCTATCAAACGATTTTATAGAGAGACCTTCTATTGGATTATCGATTTATCCCCAAAATTTTTCATTTTCCCTACGGGCTGTAGCTTATCGTATTGCTTACTACATGTCGTTTTATTTAATTCCATACAGAATGTTATCAAATGATTTGCGTAGGGCTCAGCCAAATGATATGAAACTTGACCTTACTATCTTTTGTGGCAAGTGGTTATTTCTACAGCCATCGTTTTTCTTGCTTCTTGGTTTTAATATTTAATTCGTATAACGAGACTAATAGTTCTATGCGTAGCTCTGCACAGATAGCAAACTGTTAATGAAGGGTTTACTCGCCTCCCTTCCACTCAGGTAATGTCAATTTTTTTTTTACATTGTTAATCTTCTTCTAGAGTTTTTCTTTTGTTTTATATAAACTCAATTCTAAGCTTGTCTTCTTTGTTTTATGTAGGAAAGGTATGAAGCCAATCTTTGCCTACCCTATTATCTAATTTGTCGTGATAGTTTCGACTTCATTCTTACAATAACTCTTGGCATTGTAACCAGGTTGGTCATAAAAAATCGAGGAGCATCTCTGCGTTTCTATTTTACCATTTCCCCAAATTTTAAGTTTTATTAACTGAAACTACGATCTGAGGAGGATATTCCTCTCTCGCATGTCCATGAGAACTTCTATTCATATCATATTTAGTTTTCAATTTACTGTGGTGTGAATTTTTGTCACCCACATCCTTCTGTAATAATTCTACTTATTTTTAGGATGGACTGTGTACTTCTTCTGAACTTACAGTGAGGTGTATTCTAATAGGGTAACAACATTTTCGCTTAACAATTGATTCTTAGGCCTTAATAGATAAACTTTTACAGAATTATTGTCGAATGCAATTCATTCCACTTGCAGATATTTATAAATAACTTTTATTTCCATCCATTTATCTACTTTCAAGACTATCATAGCTATGCACGTTTAGCATTTTACTAATATAAATATCTCCATTTTAATAAAATTCATGTGGATGTAAAATATCTCCCCTTTTATTTAAATGATTATTTACAACAAATTATAGGGCTTTATTCAGTAGTATAGATACAAACTATTCTTCATATATACATATATATATATATATATATATATATATATATATATATATATATATATAATTGTTGTTATATGATTTCAATTAAAATTATTAATCCTAAGAGATTAAGTAAGGATATTTATTTAACTTTATAATTGCAGAAGGGTTAAACTCATCCTTTCAGCATATCACTTTGATTTATTACTGTGATATCTATTAATAATTTCTCCAGATTTCACTCTAACAGTAATTTATATAATTAATTCATATTTATATTTATGGTCTGGATTATTTGAATTCTTCTCTGAGTAAATAGAAATTTTACATTCTAAATTTCCTTTCATTTTGAAACTACAATCCACGTTATTAATAAATGTTTTCAATATTTTCTTTCTCCATAAATTCTTTGTAGCACTCTAAATGTAGAGACTCATGATTAACAGAGAATATCAATAGAATTAAATCCTTTCTTAAATTTTGAAATAAATTCCTCTTTGCATATTATACAGAGTTTATGATATCATATCAATTAGCTGCTAGTATAGAAAGTCTATATCTTTTGTTCATATAACTGTTCTTTATAGAAGCAGATTAAAGTTACAATTTTCAATTTCTCTATGGGATTATTATAAATATCTCCATATTTAGACCATACTCTGGTTTAGAACTTCTGGTTGATAAATTTTCCATAGATTATATTCCTACAACTATATAGAAGTTAGAAGATTAATTTCTTCTAACTAACTCTGTTAAATGTAGGAATTTATTAATTACAACATATCATTTTAATTTCTCAAATGAAAATAAAATATTAATAGTTCATAATAACATCGATAATAGAATATCATATATTATATGTGCATACCACAATTTTTCTATGACCAATCCTCCCAGCCTTAGAATTATTCTGTCTCCATAATTCACCCCTGAGCTGAGATCTTCCCATGAACAGACCAACCTCAATTTGTTCTGGAGCAGCTTACTTAAGCTATGCTTTCCCCCAAGCTTGTTTCTAATTCTGCGTCCAGAATTTCAGGATATTTTTCTTCCTGTTTGCCTAGGCTTCCCTTAATGAGGGACTTTAAAGCTGCTTTCTTCTTTTCCAACTTTTTACCTCTTCCCAACTACTTTCCTCTTCATTGGGGAATTTATATTTTTCATCTTCAATCTAAATTAGCATTTTTTCTTTCAAGGAATTTTGAAAGGTTTTGAGAAAGTCTTAGCCTTATCCATATCCTCATGGATCAGGCTTATGATCTCCAACCTCATCTGGTCATAGTGCACACATAAATATTCCATTTATTTTCATTAATAAGTAATTAAATAAAATCCACACAATAATTATCCATTGGGGTCCACTCCCCTTTGGATTTTTGTTCAAATGTCCAACTTAAAAAGCATAGAAACTAGGGGTGTTACACAATTACTGAGTATGTTCAATGAGAAATATGAAAACAAGGAGCTCCATGGAAATCTATGAGTATTGTGATGACATTAGTTGTCTAAATCACTTTTCCTTGTTATCTCTCAACCTACTGATTTTGAAGAAGAAATTAATGTGAAGCATTGGGTACATGTTATCAATGAAGAGCTTGGATCAATTGAAAGGAATGTAATATGTGATCTTGTTTTTCTCCTATTTGATTCAACCAACTTTGGATTTAAATGCATTTACATGAAATGGCTTTACATGATTGCTTTTTCCTTTTGTATTCCCTATATTGGAGAAACGTGGAGGTCCACTAAACAGAGAATCTGGGAACATGGTGCTGACATTAGGCACAATCACTCCCGCACATCAGCTCTTGCTGAACATGCGGAAAAATCATGTCACCATATATGCATTCAAGACACCAAGGTCATTTCCAAGGCCGGCCACTTCCACTAGAGGAAGCTTCATGAAGCTATTGAGACTGAGTGGCATGCTAGGAATATGAACAAGGATGATGGCTGTAAATTGAGTCATCTCTCCTTTTATTTTACACTTATTCTTTATTTTTCTTGATCCCTTTTTTTCCCTTAATTATATTATTTTATTATTTAGTTCCCTCTTCTTAGATTATAGATAATTTTTATTTTCTTTTATGTTAATTAAATATTTATTAAAATAATTATATTATTTATTATAACATTTTAATTCATTAAAATTTATTATATTATATGTTATAATTAAATTCTTTATTTATTAAATATTCTTATATAATTTCATCTTTAACCTTTTTAATAATTATTCCAATTTTAAATCATTTCCTTAGTAACTAATTAATCAACTCAATAATAGTTAGTTTTCAACATGCTATTTCCAGCCAATGTTGCATATTTACTATTTATTCATGGTGATCAATTAGGCTTTTCATCTTGTCCTAACCAAATAATAATATTGACTAATCCTAAAGACATCTATTTACATTTATAAGATAAAATGAATGACAAAAAAAAAATAGAAAAACTTAAAGAAATGCTACTTACCAAAAGGTTTTTTCCCAATACATCATTGATTATAATGAAATATTAGATCAATTGTAGAGTTAAATATTATTAGAGTTGTGTTAACCATAGTAACCTAGAAAAAATGGCTAATTAGATGCAAATGAAAACTAAACCTTTTTTAATAACTATATATATATATATATATATATATATATATATATATATATATATATATCCACCACTATATATATATATATATATATATATATATATCCACCACTAAAATTTGAATAAAAAGTAAAGAGTACAGGACTTACATGCTTAAAAATATCACTTACATGCTTGGGGTTGTATATTTTTATTTGTTTAAATTTAATAGTGGATATATACAAGTATTTTCAATGTTATTGATGTATTAATATTTGAGATTGTATATGTCTATCACTGAATAATGTACTTGTTTAAATCCAATCTTGATATATACCACCCTGCTCATTAAGGATTCAATACCACAGCAAATATTAGTGGTCAAAAATCCCTAAAATGGCAATTTGGCCAGCAAAATTCTGTCCCCACAATAATAAGTCTGTCTCGGCACGTTGACCTTTCTCCCTTGTTTTGACCTCCTAGACAGAAAAGTTTACGACTCTTAACTGGTTCACGTACCGTCTTTTATCATTAGTATATATGTCCCCACGGTTTTAATTGTTTTAATCATAGTCATTTATGGAAACCTCCGGGGAATATCTTCCCTGGGAAAGATATCTTATAATAGAACTTCGTTATGTCAATTCGATCAGCATTGATGAAAAAGCTCCCGAAACTTTAAAAAACTCACTCTCGGCCCTTCAATCGTTAGAGGCCTCTATACGGTGACAATACAACATTTTAAGGTGCAAAGTAAACACCCCTGTGATATCCCTCTAATTGGACTCTATCATGACTGTATCATGAAACTACTATTGGAACATATAGATGAAATTATAAGAACTTATTATTTACATAAATCCGCCACATATAGATGAAATTATAAGAATTTATTATTTAGATCATCTGCTATGACAACATGATAACGCTAGAAATTATGAGATATTTTTCTTCATTTAGCTTAAATTAGAAAACGTAATACCCGTCCATGAACTGGTTTTGTATTCATTATTTTCAAAGGATTTATAAGTGATTAACTAACTAAGCTCCTAACCAGTTCATGGACCAAATCCCTCTTCCCAACCAGGGCCTTTCCATGATAACAAATGGTGATTCATTTTGGCAATGCATGCATCATGAGGGAGAGCAAAATATATAATTTCTTGAGATATGACATTTGTTTCTTTCCCTTCAAGGTATACAAGATGTTTATGGTCAAAAGTTCTTTAGAGGAGACCACAAGATATGGGAGCCGCCATATTCATTCGCTACCAAACTCTATTAAAAGCTCAAACTTCCCTCTTTAACTTTTCTTAGCCACTCAATCAGATGTGTTGATGCAGATAACTTTTTATTAAAAAATAATGCGATAGAATTGTAACTTTTCTTAGCCACTCAATCATATGTGTTGATGTAGATAACTTTTTATTAAAAAAGAATAAGATAAAATTGTATAGCTTTGTGCTTAAAGGATGAAAAATGATGATACATTGCTCCACTTATTTTATACTTTTAGTTAAAAACTTACTAACTTATTTAAACTCATCATTTATAACAATCATGTGTGTTGATGTAGATAACTTTTTATTAAAAAAGAATAAGATAGAATTGTATAGCTTTCTGCGTAGAGGATGAAAAATGAAGAGACATTGCTCCACTTATTTTATACTTTTATAGTTAAAACTTACCAACTTATTTAAAATCATCATTTATAAAACCTTTTTGATACTATATGTAACTTACATTGTAAAAATGATTTTATTGATAAAGCCCAACAAGATAGATTTAAGCCAAATTTAAATACAGCTCAGAAACTACCTAACTTCAGCAACATAGAAACATATTTAAAACATATATAAAACATATATAGGGTATAATTACAATTAGTAATGTTGTCCGTGACAGCCTGGCGCTAATGTTGCCCCATAAAGAAAACCCATGCATATTTGTACAAAAAATGAAATTCATGGTGAAAATGTGAAGCTGGGTTACACTTTTTGCCCTTTTTTGAGAAAATTTTTTCATTTTTTTGGGTTCTTCAACTTTCTGCAAACTATAACAATTTTTCCGTGTAGAATTTCATTTTGCGGTAAAAATAAAAGTTGTGAGCAATTTTGTTAGCTTTCTATTACTTATTTTTTGAAATTTTTTTATGCGGATTTGATATGTCAACTTAGCGTTTCTTTGAGTGTGTGTTTCTTAACAATCGAAGAATTCATAAGTAGTCATGTTATGTGGCAACGTTGTATTCATTGAAAATTCTTGTTTTTGAAAAAACAAAATGTGTTACAACAATCTAGACAGAGTCTACTTTGGTTTCGTCATATTTACAAAGCCAATGGATGCATATCATAATTACTAGAATTTTTTGAACTGGTCTAATACGAAAAATTGCGTATTTTTGATATGTTTCGTGTGGCAACAAATTTCTTAACATACAAGTTATAAACTAAAAATCTAAAAGCTACCCATTACAGTCAACGGACCAATGTAATACCCCATAATTTTTTAAATTTTTTTTACAATGTATTTTGGGAGATACAAAATTTTGATTTCACTGAATCACGATGACCCTCAAAAATTGTTTGCACTCATTTTATTAGAAAAATAATTAAAATTAATAAACGTTTACGAAATTCCATAAAATTTATATTTCCTGAAAGTAGATTCAATTCTGAAAATACTTGTCTTGGTTCCGACAGTTAATTAACAAGTTTTCATGGAGTTTAATCAGTCCAAAGTTGCAGAACCGTTTTCAGAGCCTGGGTCTGCGTAATTGGTGACGCGTTAGTTCGGCCGAACTATTAGTAATAGTTCGGCCAAACTATGTTTTCCGCTTACGAGCAGTTAAAACTAACGTCACAATAGTTCGGCCGAACTTATTATCAAAAGTTCGGCCGAACTATTGTGTAATTTTCCGTCGGCCGGAAAATTTTGTGGAGCCCCCTACAAAACACATATTTCGCGGTCAATATAAATTTCCGCGAAATGATTCACAATTTTCGCACATTTCGCACTTCATTTCATCTTACAACTTGGTTTGAATTCAAAAAAATTTCTTCAAAGTTTGGGTTTAAAAAAAAATTTTGGAAGACATTTTCTGGAGGCGGCGTGATTTTTCTTGGAGGTTCAAAGTTTGAATTTAAAGAACTTTTTTGGAAGACATTTTTGGAGGCGACGTGATTTTTCTTGGAGGTATGTACGTGTTTTGTGTTGTAATAAATCTTTTGAGCTTTTTTGTTCAAAAATTTTTCTTCACATTTTAAGATTTAAAGAATTTTTTTGGAAGACATTTCTTGGAGGCGGTGTGATTTTTCTTAGAGATATGTACGTGTTTTGGATTGGATTACATATTTTTTAGAAAAGATTTTTTTTAATTAAATCTTTTGTGATATTGTTTGTAATTGAGTTATTGTCTAATTTTTTAAAGGAAATTTTTTGAACCTCATACTCTATTTTTTTAAAGAATTTTTTTGGAAGACATTTCTTGGAGGCGGTGTGATTTTTCTTAGTTTTTAGAAAAGATTTTTTTAAATTAAATCTTTTGTGATATTGTTTGTAATTGAGTTATTGTCTAATTTTTTAAAGGAAATTTTTTGAACCTCATACCCTATTATCATGGGAAATCGAAGAACTTGTGTGAGAAAATATGATCGAAAAAAAAAGCCCGAGGAACGTAGAGAAGAGACGAGACAATATCGCAAAAGAAAGTTAGAAGCTCTCTCAAATATTGAAGAGGAAAATCAACCTCAAGCAGAAATTGAAGCAGGTATGTAAATGTAAATATTACATGCTCTATTGATATATATTTAAATTTTTCCTAATGTAAAATGTAACGCTTAATTTTTATTTGATAAACTAGTTTGAAAAATATTTTGTTTGATGTAAACAGACAGAGATATTCCTCAAAATATTGAAGAAGAAAATCAACCTCAAGCAGAAATTGAAGCAGGTATGTAAACGTAAATATTATGATCTATTGATATATTTTTAAAGTTTTCCCAATGTAGAATGTGAAGCTTAATTTGTATTTGATGAACTAGTTTGAAAAATATTTTGTTTAATGTAAACAGAGAGAGATTCTCCTCAAAATATTGAAGAAGAAAATCAACCTCAAACAGAAATTGAATCGGGTATGTAAATGTAAATATTATGATCTATTGATATATTTAAAATTTGCCTAATATTTATTGACATATTTATTAATTTAGTTATTTATTGAATATGTACTATTTTTTCGAATATGTACAGATGAAATCACTATCGATAATGAGATGTTAGATAAATGTCGACAGTCGCACATATGGAGATAAAAAACCTGACTATTTTATACGATATCGTGTCGAGAAAATTTTGGAAATGTTTTTCAAAACTGAGGTGACAGTTCAAGCTCAAATGTTGAAATGTCTCTTATCATCAAGGAAATTAAAAGAAGCGACGACACTATTGGGTATTCAAAAATCAACCAAAGATAAAAAAATGAAAGAAGAGGTGATAAAAAATATGAGTAGTGCTATAGAGTCAATTAAGAGATCTAGAGATAAAGATGTTTCAAATATACGTAGAGGAATACAAATGGCAATGGTTTCACCAAATACTCAAGAGAATCGTTTGAATCTAACATCTATGGCACGAGCACTGGGAACCTCGCGAAAAACTCTGCACAAACATCGAAAATTTCGACTGCAAATAGATGTAAATGATGAACTTGCTTGTTGGAGAGCTATTTGTAGGCAACCATACAAAGATAGACTTGGAGAAGATGTTAAAAAAATAATATATGAATATTGGAAGAACAATTCGCGTGTTTCACCCACTGCAAGACATGTGATGCGAAGAAGAATAGCGTGAAATCAATACGAAGAACATGAAAAACATCTCTTGGAAACCACTCAAATAGAGTTATTCAACAAGTTCAAAGAAGAGAATCGTCAAATTCAAGTTTCACTCAATGCTTTTGTTCAACAAAAACCATGGTATGTAAAACCTATCACCGTACGCGACACTTGTTGTTGCCGTTATCATGTGGAATTTGAGTTATATTATGACACATTCCTTGATTTCGGTAGAACATTATGGAATGATTCACCTCCTCCTTCCACTATCAGTGAATTCATATCTCAAATTCTATGTGAAAGAGAAAGCGATGAACTATTTTACAAAAAGAAATGTGTTGGTGGTAAAAAATGCGATGATTGTGGAAATTTGACTAAATTTCAAAACAAATATCGTATTGATATAAATGATCAATCATTTTCAAACATGAAAGTGAAATGGAAGAGATACGAATATACCAGTACATCGATTCAATGTGCAGATAGTGTTAAAAGAATCGAATAACGAGAAAACGAAATTTTTCTAATAGACTTTTTGAGAAAGTTTGAAGCAGAAATTTACAAATACACCATGCATTCCCATAGAGCTCGATGGCAAGACTTGCAATTCAAAAAATCTCGTGAAGTTTTTCCACCAGGAACCATTTTGTCAGTGATTGATTTTGCAGAAAACTACACATTTGCTCCACAAAAAGAAATTCAGAGTGAATACTATCACTCTGACCAAGTCTCCATGCTCGTTCATATTCTATGTAGACATGCTGAACAAAATGTCGATCATATAGAAAGCACGAGTGAAAATCGACATATCATTAAAGAATATCATTTTTATATCAGTGACGATCATACGCATGATACATGTTTTGTACAACATTGTTTTGGAAAAATTTATGATTCATTGAAAAATCATGGAATAACATTCAATGAACATTGGATATGGTCAGACGAATGCGCAGGTCAATTCAAATCTGCACGATCATTTTTTTGGTTGTGTCGTCTTCATAAGAAAACCTCCATTAAACATTGTTGGAATTTCTTTGAGACTGGCCATGGAAAAGGAGAACATGACGGTGCAGGAGCATGCATAAAATGAGTACTTTGAAGATATCAAATGAACCACTTTGCACGTCGACTTGCAAACACTGAAGAAGTTGTTCAATGGTGCAAAAATGCTCTAAGCCATGAGATTAACCCATCACGAGAAGTGCAAAGGTACATTCAATTTAATTTATATTGGTAATCTAATTTTAAACATTGTACATTTATCATGCAATGATTATTTTTAATTGTATTTTGATATCATATTTACAAATTCTTTTCTAATTTTCCATATAAAGGTTTTTCTGGCATATTGGAATCGGAGATGTAAATAGATCAATTGGAAATGAAGTTGGAACAATAAAAGGGACTCGAAAATTGCATTCAATTCAAACAAAATTGTCCACAAATGTGTTTGCATTGGATAAAAGAAAATATTCTTGTTTTTGTGATGTTTGCATAGACAACACGAAATCCAATGACATCTGTGAAAACAAAATGTATGTGAACGATTGGAAACATACAGAGCTAAATACAAAGGGAAAAATGTCTGTTGCAATGATTGAAGAAATGGAATCAGATGAAACTACAATATCATCCGATGGTGATCGAGTTTTTGATCTTGTTAGAGAAGGTAACATTTGAATTACTTTTTAATGATTTAAAGATTTACAAATTTAAATTTAAATATGCATAATTAAATGTTAAATTTATTTTATTGTGCAGGAGATGTTTTTGCTGTATTTGCACCTATTGACAACGATGAAAATGTGAAGTATTATTTAATGCGTTGCACTGAACAAAAAATGAAATTATTACAAGACTATAATGATCACGGATTTCAGTATGACAAAAGGTCTATTATACTAAAAGGTTATTTTTTCAAACAAACTCGTCAAAGTGGAGACTTTGTTTACTTCGAAGACTATGAACCTGATTCCATAAGTTGTCAATATAGTCACTTGGTGTGTGCAGCACGCATAAAGTTGATAGAAGTTCAATCAAAGAAAAAATCAAAAATTAAGAAATGGAAAATGTCAAAATTTGATCATGAACGGATTATTGAGGATGGAATTCCATTAGAATTTTTTTGAGTGAAGTGTCAGGACAGCAATTTATTATCTTTTAAACCTTTCAGTACTCAACTAAAAATTGAACTGCTTATGTTATTTGTGGTTTTCAAATGTTACAAATTGTTTGGGTACAAGCACGTGCTCTAGTTTCCACTGAAAATAGTTTTTCTATACATGTGCATTGATTAAAAATGTTAAATATGTATTGGATATATATATTCTAGAATGAAATTAATTGTTCTTGTATATTAATTGTTTTTGTATATGTTCTCCGACCATATGGTACAAACTATTTCACTTTATTTTGTAAAGTCAGATTAGGTCCCCATATGGCCTAGCCTCCAAGGGACGAGATAACAAGTGGTTGTCCCCACTTGCCCGAATCTCGGCTTTTAAGTACAATTTTACTGTTTATGTCGAGCATCTTACATGATGTCCTAGCCAAAGATAGATTCTCTTTGTTTCAAGTTTCTAGTAAAAGTTGTCATTGAATGCCCCGCTCGAACTCTTGTAGTAAACACCATACCTCATCTCTCTTGCTCTCCAATATTATTAGGTTTAATTATTATAACACAAAAATCGTTCTACATTATCAATAATTTTTTGCGCTTAAAGTAAAATCAATGAACACTATTAATCCAATGTCTTTACAAGTAATGTACCATCATACATACAATTATATCAAATTAGAAATCAACATATACAATGAAATCAATGGGGATTGTCTTGTTGCAAGTAACATAATTTCAATTTACCATATGTGCAAATGTAGGTTGAAACCATCCAAAACTTTAAGTTGTAAATTGAAACCATCCAAAGCTTTAAGTCTTAAAACCCTTTCGATTATATATTGTGCATCATTAAAACATTTAACATTTAAAGTTCATTAAATATCACATGCAAAATGTAGATTGAAACCATCCAAAACTGGAGTTTTAAAAACTTCACATGCCACATGCCAATTATAATTCAACAATCCCACAAAAACATTTAACAAATTAAATATCACACGCCACACTAAGACGACCACACTAAGAGGATTGGTGCACTTCGTTTGGAAGGAGTCAATATATGTCGTATTGGAGCGATTAGACAGAATTCGAAAAGGAAAGAGCTTGAATCAATTCAAGCAGACCCAGGATCGAATTGTTCTATGGAGCTTCATGAGAAGAGATATGTGAAAAGCATTGTTAAGCCATGCCAATTATAATTCAACAATGCAACAAAAACATTTAACAAATTAAATATCACACGCCAAAGTCGTTTCAATTTTTTGGTAAAAGTTGTCGCCGAATGACCTACTAGAATACTATAAATACTAACTTTGTAAGATAATTTGGCATTCGGAAAAATTCGAAAGTCTTAGACTGTCAATCAATTTAAAGGGCTCACTTGAAGGAAATAAGAACCACGTTGCAGGGTAAAGTCCAGAACATGGAAGATAAGATCAAGAGGGACTTTCTTGATCCGAAACCTATTGGTTTGAAGAAAGAAAATGCATGTGTTGGCACACTTGGAAAAGAAGACGACCACACTAAGAGGATTGGTGCACTTCGTTTCGAAGGAGTCAATATATGTCGTATTGGAGCAATTAGACAGAATTCGAAAAAGAAAGAGCTTGAACCAATTCAAGCAAGCCCAGGATAAAATTGTTATATGGAGCTTCATGAGAAGAGATATGTGAAAAGCACTGTTAAGCCAAGGGCTAGTTCGAAAAACATATTGGAAGAGGAAATGTTGAAGAAGATTGCGAAAGTAAGGCACAAGACAAGGAGGAGGAATGATGATGAAAGTTCCTTGGACTTGAGATTCATGTCTACAACCGTACATGGGAAAAAGTTCTCTACTTTGATAGACATGGGGGCTACCCATAGCTTCCTAAGTCGAAAGGCAGCTTCATCTCTTAGAAAGAGGAAGGCTAGCATCGAGAAAGAGTTGAGTGCTTTCAAGGCAGTCAACTCAAGGATCAAAGTAGCACGACTGGTGTCATGAAAAGCACACATGTGAGAGTAGGGTCATGGTTTGGAAAGATAGACTTAAGAGTCATTGACATGGATGATCATTCTATGATGGACCATACCAATGATGGACAGAGACATTCTCTTAATTCTTGTGATCAATCTTAAACTATTTTATGAAAGATAGATAAACCATTTAAATATTTAGCTCAAACTCTTGTAGTAAACACCATACCTCAAGTCTCTCTTGCTCTCCAATATTATTAGGTTTAGTTATTATAACACAAAAATCATTCTACATTGTCAATAATTTTTTGCGCTTACACTGAAATCAATGAACACTATTAATCCAATGAATTTACAAGTAATGTACCATCATACATGCAATTATATCAAATCAGAAATCAACATATACTACATAATGAAATCAATGCGGATTGTTTTTTTACAAGTAACATTTCAATTTACCACATGTGCAAATGTAGGTTCACATTCTATCATTCATGTTACACTGAAATCAATGAACACTATTAATCCAATGACTTTACAAGTAATGTACCATCATACATGCAATTATATCAAATCAGAAATCAACATATACTACATAATGAACTCAATGCGGATTGTTTTGTTACAAGTAACATTTCAATTTACCACGTGCAAATGTAGGTTCACATTCTATCATTCATGTAGTTTTAAAAACTTCAGATATCATTAAAATTATAATTCAACTATCCAACAAAAACATTTAACAATAAATATCACATGCCATGCCAATTATAATTCAACTATCCAACAAAAATATTTAACATTAAATATCAAATGTCAAATGTAATTCAATGACAACATTACTTCACATTCACATGCCAAAAGTACTAAAACCATCAAAAGAACACTGAAATCAATGAACAAGTTATTAATCCAATGACTTTACAAGTAATGTACCATCATATGTATGCAATTATATCAAATCAGAAATCAACATATATAATGTAATGAAATCAATGGGGATTGTCTTGTTACAAGTAACATTTCAATTTGCCACATGTGCAAATGTAGGTTCACATTCCATCATTCATGTAGTTTTAAAAACTTCAAATGCCATGCCAATTATAATTCAACTATCTAACAAAAACATTTAACATTAAATATCCCATGCCATGCCAATTATAATTCAACTATCTAACAAAAACATTTAAAACATTAAATATCACATGCCATGCCAATTATAATTCAACTATCCAACAAAAACATTTAACATATATGTCCAAAAATATGTCCAAAAATATGTCCAAAAAACATATTGTAATAAAATATGTCCAAAAATTGTAAATCTCACTCAAGTATCAAACTGTATCAAGTTTAACAAATTTTAAAACCATCTAAATTTTGAAATAAAATCAAATCTACTGTATATCTTGTCCATCAAATGGAAGATCTAGCCTCTAGGTCTCGGTTGGCTCGCTATCTTGTAAAGGGAAAACCTACATACACAATGTACATGTACTTGAACATTAAAATTTGAAGTTTTAAAAATGAACGAGAATATATATCTCTAGAACTTCATGTAAAAAACAAAATATAACAAAAAAATCGCGCAATACCTCGTAAGGTTGCCTCTCCATTTGATGAACAGGATCTGCCATAGAAACATCTCTAGTGGTAACCTGTACAATATACATGTACAGTTAAATATAAATATATATATATATATATATATATATACAAAAATAATTTATATAAATTAAAAACTTTCAAATGAAAATTCACGTGTGTACATATATATAAACTTATTTGAACAATAATATTAAAAAAAAGAACTAAAGACAACTTCTTCAAATGCTGTGGATGTCCCTATCTCCGTCGCTAAAGTCCTTGGATTAAAAAAATCTTCTATACAAACCTAAATTCAAAAAAATTTAAATAACTCAAAATATAGATCTCTCTCTATATATCTCAATTTTTTATGGAACTTTTTGAGGTAACATAAATTTTGAACTTGTGAAAAATTGTCCATACTTGGTCATCTCCCAATGAAGTAGAAGGTATATCTCCTAAAGAAGAAGAAGGTACCGGGATCCCAAAAACATCAGACGGAATCGGTACCTGTTAAAACATTTTATCGAATTATATATATACATACATGTACATGTGTGGCAACAATTATTTATTTTAGAGTCACTTAAAAAACACTAACATACATGTGCCAACATGTCATGATGGGCAGACCCATCTGCATCGTTTGAGCCAGAGGTCCCGAACGTAATATTAACATTTTCATCACGCATCATGCCTGAGAACTGCAAATGGTGTTTTAACATATAATCATACCTTTTTGTTAGATTAATGTACACATACAAATAAATGTATACATGTGTACATACACATGTATTTATTACAAATTGCACACATGTATATGTAAATATAATTTCAAATCCTAAGGTCACTAACACATACCGTTCCGGTGCCCTCTTCCTCACGAAAAATTAGGTCTTGCAGACCATTACGACAATTTATTGCGTATGTTCGGAGATCTTCAACATTCATGTTGTAAATCTCCTCATCTGTATGATAAAAAAAATTGGCACGTGCATATTCACGTGCTCTTTGTCGATTTAAGCCAAGATCGACTCCACTCAATCCGCTATGAACATTTTTGATCATAACATCTCTTGCTTCACGACTTATTTGAGAAGTTGCATCCATCTCTGATCGCAAGGTTTCGACTCGAGACGGTCGACTCACCAATGGCGGCTCAGGGCGAGGCAACTCCACATCTCGCTTTGCGCCCTTACGTTGACATAATCGACCTCTCCCCGGGCCAAAAAAATCTGAAGGAAGATCATTGTAGTCGGGTTTCATACCCAAAAAAAATTCTGCATAAAACATTTGTGCAAAATAAAGAGGAACCTCATCGTTCCATGGAAGCCTTACAAAGGCCGCAAGATGTCGACTATACAAATATTTTGCTATGTCTGGGTGCTTGAAATACTGCACCTTCAACATATTTCCTTTTGGCCCTTCCTTATAATTAAACATTGACTTAGCCTGCTCTCTTGAAACTTGTTTTTTTATGTCCTGCCATTTATCGGGACCTATCACTGTTTCTCTTCTCTGTCTCATCACTTCTACAAACGAATCAGTGGTTGGCCCCAAATCTTTGTACACTTTTACCATTTCACTCAATGAATGTGCAACTATCTGTAGGCTTTGTCTACTCTCAGCAGGTAGAGTCAAATCCTGGAGATCTATCTGCAATTTTTCATAAAGGCTTTGACACCTTTGTAAGGTGCATTCCGCCATGTTCCTTTCCCATGGTATATCAGTAATCTCAGCCGGATAAGTTGTGCTAGGTTGATAGCCTTCTTCTTCAATGTAGCGTGCTGCCCTGCGTCTTTTTTGACCACTGGCTCGAACATTTTCAGCCTCTGCATCAATATATATAAAATTTCATATATTAGAAAAAACACGTGTAAAAAAAGTTGTAAAATTTTAATGAAAAAATATTGAAATTGATGGCAACCTTGATGTTGTTGGTTAACATCATCTCCAACATGACCCTGCTGAGAACCAGCCCCAGAATGATGCTGCTGAGAACCAGACCCACAGTGACCCTGTTGAGAACCAGCAGCCATTGATTGCTGGCCTTCAGGGGAATAAATATCACCCCCTTCCGGCACCCTGCTACCTCGACCGGTTGAACCTTGGCCACGCTCCATTGATGGAGTAGAAAGCCTTCTCCTCTTGCCTCCTAAAAATTAAAATATGAAACTTATTAACAGCTAATTTCACTCACAAAGTTAATAAAAAAATCAATTCCATATGTACACACATGTATGGAGATTTAAGATTATATTTAAATACCGTGAACATCCTCCAATCCCTAACCCTCCATATGGGATTCAGCCGATCTTCGTCTTTCATCCTCCATGATATATATCTATTGGTCAACATTCACAAAATAGATTTCAAAAAATCAATACCTCGAAGTAAAATCCAGTATGTTCTATATTTCTTACATTTCTGCCCTCCTATTTTTCTTTCCAACCAAGGTTTATAAAATAACATGAGAAGCAACATGAGACTTAGAACAATCATTTTTATTATCTATATGGAAGGCAAGAATGATTATATCCCCTTGAGCTTAAGGGTATGTAGTTTGTCAATTTTTATCATATATTTTTTGGTAAGTGTAAATGTTTTTTTATCTATAGTACAAGTCATGAGTTCCCCACTTTTACCTTATGTAAAGAATGATTCTAGGATTACTAAAATTTGTACTTGGTTTTTTAAGAATATATCAAATAAAGTTTTTGAGAAGCAAATATGGCTTTTTCCTTAGAATTTGGCACTTTGAATTTCCTTACCCATATTTCTTGTTAATTATTATAACCTTAAAATGGCTAATATTGGTTTGTCATCATCATCTAAAAATGACTTGGCACATGAAAATTTACCATGTCCATCATCATCACTTCACACCCTCTCATACATGACCCCTTCTACATATTATATGCATGAATTTTTGAAATGTCATCCTCTCTACCTATCCCATGAATGGATTGTGACAACAGGTGAATAAAATACAATTTATAGGCAGAAGATAGTTTCTAGCTTGTCCTCCTCCATCCGCCCCATAGCTAGTGAATTCTCAATTTTCCACTTCCAAATTTCTATTCTCGAAATTCATTAGCAGCTAATTTTATCGATAGCCACACCACTATACATATAATTATCATATTATACACTACTACATTAATGAACTCTACGTTGTTTGTTATTGTAAAGTCCAATAAAAAACAATGTTAATTGAGTTTAGTAGTGTATATAACAATTTCTTTGACTTCCAAGTGTGTTGTGACTAAATAGTAGAATTAACTACCAAAATGAATTTTCAAAATAAAATGTTGGAAGAGAAAAATAGGCAATCATTAGATATGGAGTGCGTGGAGGAGGACAAACTTATACTGATCATTTCCTTATCAAATTTCCTTTATTCACCTAATGTCCCAATCAATCGTGGTCTAGATAGAAGGGATGACCTACCATAAATTCAATCATATAATGTGTAGAAGGGTCATATGTAGATGGTGTGAAACGATGATTACAAACATGATAATTTTTCATCTACTAGGCCATTTTGAGATGATGATTACAAACTAGTGCTAGCCCATTAAAGGTTATAATCATTGGTGCCTAATGTGGGGTGGACAATTTAAATCAAGTTCGTATCAAAGTACAATTTAGCTCATTTTCGTCAAGGTTAGTTAGAAGAATTAGCTATTGGTTTCTACCTTCAATTTCCTCTGAAAATGAATGTGTACGTGCTTTTGAGAGACATTAGAGACATTAGAGGAACAAGGTCCAAATTTTTGATGAAAATGTGCTATGAAAGTAAAGGGTTTTAAAGGCAAGCATGTACAAGGCATAGTTGAGCCAAAATGTTCTTCAAGAAGGGCCTAATTATTTGGGTCTTGGTTATAGAAAACATGGAAAATGCTCCAAAGCCAAGGAGGCTTGTGAGGTTTGTGTTCATGATGAATGGAACATGTACATAGTTTACCTTAAAGTTGTTGTGTTTTACGAATATTAAAAAATGAAGAACTTCTATTTAGATCCATTCCAGAGATTGACTGCAGAGGCATTTACTAGATATGTCACCTTTCATAAAAGATGAGATCCAGAGGCTACCTGGCCCTTTACAGACTCTGCCTATAGAACTTGTAGAAGTAAACACTAGAGGCATTAACAATATCAAAGAACTAGACATGGGAATGTGTCTCTTTCCCTACGCAAAAAAATAATTCTTGAGGTAGTTAATCTTCATAGACAGGTCATCAAGCAAGTCAATGTGATCATCCTCCTTCCCTCCCTTCTAAAATAGTTATGTTTTGCGGGTCAAAAAGCCAAAATATGGAGACAATTATCACCAAATCCAACGTACGATTATGCATGATGGAGAATATCTAGCGCTTTCCCTTGTTAAATATATTAACAAGGGAAAGCGCTAGAGATTCTCCATCATGCATAATCGTACGTTGATGCTTATAGAGTGAAAAAATTGAAAGAATCAACTTGTAGGGTCATTTTAATGGGGGGTGGAGAATTCAGGTCTTTGCAAATTCAAAGTATGGTGCATGTTGCATGAAGCAAGATGTTGAAAGTAGAGTTTTGTTAGACACACATAAATGCAACAAATATGGAAATTTGTACATGAGCTCTATTATTTGACTTAAGAGTCAGTTGTTTGAATTTAGGCATGTTTTGTCAACTTGTGTTTGGTTGATGGTTTTGTACACCAATATGTAAGAGTACACGGACATATTCACATGATGTGAATTTTTTTTTTCTTTGAAGGAGAAAAATGGCGTGTTTTCAGTTTGATGGTTTTGCTTGTGACAAGACGTCACAAGATTTTGCGTAGGTCCACTCTTTAGCGAGAGCCTCATGATTACAACCTATCCGTGAGAATCAAATGGGAGTGCATCCTTATTTTGAAAACAAGTAGGATTCTAAGCTACCTAGGACTCAAAACATCATTTTTAAATTTGAAATATAATGGTGTTGTTTGAATGCCTGAATCCACAACCTTAACACATGAAATCACTAATCTAATTACACATGAAATAAATAGTTATTTTCTTCAAAATTAAAAATATAACTAAAAACTAAATTCAACATAGTTGAAAGAAAAAGAAGCGCCATTGAAATGGTTTGCTGACAAATGGTTAGATTTCTTATCCAATTAAGGCCTAGCATGTATTTTGATGTTTCATTAATTTCTTTGCAAATTCAAAGTATCTAGTGCATGTTGCATGAAGCAAGATGTTGAAAGTACATGAGCTCTATTATTTGTCTTCAGAGTCAGTTGTTTGAAGAGGCATGTTTTGTCAACTTGTTTGGTTGATGGTTTTTTACACCAATATGTAAGAGTACATGGACATATTCACATGATGTGAATTTTTTTTTCTTTGAAGGAGAAAATGATGTGTTTTCAGTTTGATGGTTTTGTTTGTGACAAGACGTCACAAGATTTTGTGAAGGTCCACTCTTGAGCGAGAGCCTCATGATTATAACCTATCTGTGAGAATCAAATGGGAGTGCATCCTTATTTTGAAGGAGAAATTTCAATAGGCTTTAGGAAATTTAATTTCAAGTCATTTAATTTCACTAGAAATAATTCAGAGGTACATGATATGAATAGTATTTAGGAAGAACAATAGTCCCTCATGGAATATGAATAAAGTAGCCACTTCATTTTGTATAGATGCATGCTTTGAGTTACTCCTCAAAAAATTTCAAAACATCTGTATTTATTACTCTACCCATCCCGATTTTCATAGGATCCATAGCACATACATTTCTATATGCACCCTAGTTGTTGTAAGGCCTAATTATTTCATCACTTTCAAAGGAATTACATCAGTTGTTTTCTAAGAGGCGAGGTCGTTTGAATCTCCAATAGTTGTGTTGGTGTGGTGGGAACCATGCTATGAGTTGGGCATTCCATTGATATGGTCAAGGTACTTAGTGTATGAGGAGCATCCAAAATTAGCCGAATTGGGATCTTGATGAGGGGGATATGTCACTTGATGCATGCAGTGATGATGGTATTTGATGAGTAGAGGACACATATAGATGAGATGAGTGTCTTTAACATAGAGCACTCAAGGGCATGCCAAATACTAATTAACCGAGTTCGTGACATAATAAATGGTGGAAGAGGAATCATCAACATATGAGGTTGGTGTAAGTGGTGGTGCTACTATTGAGGCATGATGTATGGTGACCAACACATCTTGATATCGTTGAAGATTGAGACAATGTTGTGTATAATGTTTGTGTTTCACATAAATACACAAGAGGTCGTTGGTTCTTAAACCCTTATTACGTGATGAGGTGGCAACATCACATGATGGAGTGGGGAGAAATGGGGGTGCTTAAGGGGTATGAAGGATACTCTTCAACTCATGAAGCATGGGGCATGAATTGGTGGGATGACCTAATGTGTCTCAAAGGGCACACGGGGGACTAACCTTGGGTATTTTTGGTTGAAGGTTCTTTCTAAAAGAAAAATTATAAATAACTATGGAAACTTGCATTAACAAATTATCCTACAAAAATTATTGTAGAAAATTTTCAAAATTGAAATGCAACCTTAAATTCCTTGCATTCTTTCATCAAATTTGTTAATAATTGAATATTCTACTAGTTGGCTATATTACCAACTGCAATGAATATTGTCTTTTCCTAATGTTCATTGTGAAAATGGATCCTCACATTAATGTGATAGGATCTTTTTCATCTCTCAAGTTACTAGGTCAAAGCATCCTAATGGGTAAATTAATTGTGAGATAAATTACAAGCATTAAATTTCAATCCAGGTTCTTATACTTCTGAAGTACACTTGCACAATATATGCTAAAGCCAAAATATGGAGACAATTATCACCAAATCCAACGTACGATTATGCATGATGGAGAATATCTAGCGCTTTCCCTTGTTAAATATATTAACAAGGGAAAGCGCTAGAGATTCTCCATCATGCATAATCGTACGTCGATGCTTATAGAGTGAAAAAACTAAAATAATCAACTTGTAGGGTCATTTTAATGGGGGGTGGAGAATTCCTGGGTCTTTGCAAATTCAAAGTATGGTGCATGTTGCATGAAGCAAGATGTTGAAAGTAGAGTTATGTTAGACACATAAATGCAACAAATATGGAAATTTGTACATGAGCTCTATTATTTCCTTTAATATGTGATCCATGCCTTTCTCTAATTCATATTTTTATCTCTTCTATTAATTATGTTATTCTTTCTATGTATTGTTCTAGTACAAGGGTGTGAAATAATTTCGTATCATTTTCTAAGTGGTGAGGTCGTTTGAATCTCCAATAGTTGTGTTGGTGTGGTGGGAACCATGCTAGGAGTTGGGCATTCCATTGATATGGTCAAGGTACTTAGTGTATGAGGAGCATCCAAAATTAGGCGGATTGGGATCTTGATGAGGGGGATATGTCACTTGATGCATGTAGTGATGATGGTATTTGATGAGTACAGGACACATATAGATGAGATGAGTGTATTTAACATAGAGCACTCAAGGGCATGCCAAATACTAATTAACCGAGTTTGTGACATAATAAATGGTGGAAGAGGAATCATCAATATATGAGGTTGGTTTAAGTGGTGGTGCTACTATTGAGGCATGATGTATGGTGACCAACACATCTTGATATCGTCAGAGATTGAGACAATGTTGTGTATAATGTTTGTGTTTCACATAAATAGACAAGAGGTCGTTGCTTCTTAAACCCTTATTACGTGATGAGGTGGCAACATCACATGATGGAGTGGGGAGAAATGGGGGTGCTTAAGGGGTATGAAGGATACCCTTCAACTCATGAAGCATGGGACATGAATTGGTGGGATGACCTAATGTGTCTCAAAGGGCACACGCGGGACTAACCTTGGGTATTTTTGGTTGAAGGCTCTTTCTATTAAAATAAAAATTATAAATAACTATGGAAACTTGTATTAACAAATTATCCTACAAAAATTATTGTCGAAAATTTTCAAAATTGAAATGCAACCTTAAATTCCTTGCATTTTTTCATCAACTTTGTTAATAATTGAATAGTCTACTAGTTGACTATATTACCAACTGCAATGAATATTGTCTTTTCCTAATGTTCATTGTGAAAATGGATCCTCATGTTAATGTGATAGAATCTTTTTCATCTCTCAAGTTACTAGGTCAAAGCATCCTAATGGGTAAATAAATTGTGAGATAAATTACTTGCATTAAATGTCAATCCAGGTTCTTATACTTCTGAAGTACACTTGCACAATATATGCTAAGCAATTAACTCTCAATCAAAAATGGAAATGTAGACATAATGTATACACACTTTACATTAAGAAAACGTGTATATGCACATGCTTTTGAAGAAAGAAAGGCATTTAACATGCTTCTTCATTCAAAATAAGTATTTAAAAATCCCTAAAAAGAAAGGCATTTAGCATGCTTCTTCATTCAAAATAAGTATTTAGAAGGCCCTAGAAATGAGATAAACTATATGAAGTGCTGGAGAAATTCCAAAGTTTTGGTTCTTAAAGTAAAAAAAAAAAAAAAAAAATCATATCATATCTAACTAACAAAAATCAACGTTTAAGGCTAATACTAAGAGAAAAGAAACGCAAAAAGGAATAAAGTAATAGAGTTCCTCATTAGTGGAGTTTCTAGTTTTGTGATAAAGAATAATACCATATTGACTAGGGTCAAATCAATTGAAAACATGATAGAGAATAAATCATTGAATTTTTTATGATCCAATTATTTTTTCAAATACACAACAAGGATAAGTTAAATTTAACTTCTACAAACACTACAATGGTTCATACAATTTAGAAAAAGTTAAATTAATTGAACCTATAATATGGTTTTTATAATTCCTATCTAAACCAAACCAAAATCTATTACTTTCCAACAAACTAATCATTTACTTAAAATCCTACTATGAAATTGACAATGTTCATATCTTCTATAATAACAACATTTGATATTTAATTTAACAAAATATAAACTACGTGGTAGGTAAGAGGGTTTCTCTTTAGTGGATGAAAATTAATATTTTGAGGATCTTGTTCTACTGTCTTGTTTTGGGTATTGCTAATGCTTTAATGCTTGCTTATGATTGAAATACATGTTCAGGAGTAGGATCTAGGATCTACGTACATGCTTTTGAGAAAATTTTTGATGAAAATGTGCTATGAAAGTAAAGGGTTTTAATGGCAAGCATGTACAAGGCATAGTTGAGCCAAATGTTCTTCAAGAAGGGCCTAATTATTTGAGTCTTGGTTATGGAAAACATGGAAAATGCTCCAAAGCCAAGGAGGCTTGTGGAAAGTGCATCATGCTATGCCAACAACAGATAGTGAGCATGGATAATGGAAACAAGCCAACTTAGATGCATTTTGACTATATTAGAGCATATTTTATCAGCGCTGACTTTGATTCTTGGAGGTGACTTGGAGGAGGTTTGGAATTGGTATCCTGTGGCAGTTTGGTCTTGGTCTTGGATATCTCCCATTTTTATCTAATTCTATAAGAGAAGGATTGTTGGGTTTTCCCCTTGTGGTTTTCTCACTGGCTATTGGTAGTCTTTTATCTCATTGTGATCTTCATGTTTTTGAACAATTGTATAATTTCTTGATGAAGAAAACATAATAAATAATAAGAAGACATCTAATATTCACAAGTAATTATCAAAATGAGAAATTAAGTGCTAAACTACATTGAACTTGGTTTCTAAACAAGCTGTACCAATACCTGACAAATGATTCAATTTAAATCTACTCTGTTAAAATGACAATGTACTGTTTTTTTTAATATGCTTTCAAAGTACCAATGAAAAATCTTCTCTCGGGCTGAATTTATATCCTCTGTTTTACAGTACAATTCATACCCAACAAATATAACATCGTATCCCTTTCAATACACATCTAGGGCAAGTTATATCAGTCATATTACTATCTATATGGATTTTTGTAGCCAATGAGTTCAATGCGCAACTTGAATATGTATTGTGTGTCTGAATTTTAGTTCAATGTGTTTGCTGCAGATAAATTCCAGATCTATAATACTGTCTTTTCAGTGTGAAAACCCAATTGGAGTTAAAATCACAGTGGTACAGGCCAATGACTTAGTCTAGTGAATATTGAGCTGGGAGATCTGGTGAGCATTCTATTGTTTAGCAATTAGGAAACAAATAATCTATGCCCAAACTCATGGCTGTAGGAGAAACTAGCAGAGTGTAAGGCTGAAGTAATCATTTGACTGTCACCAATAACAAATGTACTAATTCTATAATTAATGAGGACTTTAATCGTAGATACAATGCATGCATAGCTAGCACTTAGAATTTAGCTACAAGTGACTGTTTTTTTTTTTTTTAATTATCAAATCCCAATGATTCCAGCAATACATCATCCCACTTCCAATCTTCAGTTTAATAAACATAAACATAAATTGAGTAACTCCTGATGGAAATTGACTGGCTGTTCATTGATGAGATGGCCATTAAATTACCAATAGAGAAGTATTGGATACATAACATTCCACCACATACAACTAAATACCATGAAGACAAAAATTTATGATGGAAATCCAAATAGGAAAACTAAAATTTGATGGAGACTTTATTAAGCTGAGGAAATAATTACAGAGGGGTGACCTATACACAAATTTTGTGTGTTGTTACTCACTAACAATATTGCAGATTGTTTTGGCTCGAAGAAAAAGTTTTGGCTCGAAGAAAAAGTTCAATTGAAAAATCGGGCGAACAATTCTCATACCCGGGCCAACGCAGAAACAGAGCCAACGCGCGAACAATCCGCGAACAATCCACGCACCAGCAGAAACAACTATCCGCGCACCAGCAGAAACAACTATCCGTGCACCAGCACCAGCAGAAACAACTATCCGCGCACCAGCACCAGCAGAAACAACTATCCGGGCACCAGCACCAGCAGAAACAACTATCCGCGCACCAGCTGAAACAACTATCCGCGCACCAGCAGAAACAGAATTGAAAAATCGCGCGAACAATAGAACCAGAACACTTCGCGGGAGAAGAATATATAAGAAAATAGTTCAGTCGAACTAAATGCTCGGCCGAACCCTTATTTCGGCCGAAATTTTCTATAAGTTCGGCCGAACTTTTTTATAAGTTCGGCCGAACTCTTGTTGCCGGTTTTCCAAAGCTCCGGCAAAAATTCTGTTCGCTGTGCCGTCACTGTGCCGTCAATCTAAACGGACTCAAAAGTTCGGCCGAACATTTTATAAAGTTCGGCCGAACTATTATATAGTT